>JAOSBK010000006.1:2940741-2957061 GCA_027568895.1 Erythroxylum shatona | reverse complement strand
TTGTCCCCTTTCTGAATTGGAACTATCCCTGCGGAGCATTTTTTCATTTGAAATCTTTCTAATATTTTCTCGATATAACCTTTCTGAGACAATCCTAACAATCCTTGTGATCTATCTCGGAATATTTCTATTCCTATCACATAGGATGCCTCACTCTTATCTTTCATTTCAAAATTATTAGAAAGAAAATTCTTGACATCATGTAACAAAACCATATTATTTTCAACAAGAAGCATATCATCAACATATAAGACTAATATAATGAACTTGCTCCCACTAACCTTCATATAGATACACTGATCAATGGTATTTTCTACAAAACCATAAGACGTAATGATATCATTAAACTTAAGATACCATTTTTGGGAAGCTTGTTTCAGTTCATTTATTGACTTCTTCAATTTAGACACTAATCGTTCTTTTCCTATGGTTTTAAAACCTTTTGGTTGATCCACATACACTTCTTCTTCCAAGTCACCATTTAAAAAGGTAGTCTTTACATCCATTTGGTGAAGCTTTAAATTATAATAAGCCACCAGTGCTATAACAATTCTTAAGGAGTCCTTCTTTGAAACTAGAAAGAAGGTCTCTTTATAGTCAATACCATCTTTTTTTAATGTAATCTTTGGCAAAATGTCTAGCTTTATACCTATCAATGTTGCCTTGTGAGTGACGTTTGGTCTTAAAGACCCATTTACAACCCACTTGTTTTGCACCTTTCGACAACTTAACTAATTCCTAGACATTGTTATCATCCATTGATTCCAACTCTTCTTTCATAGCTTTGAACCATTTTTCAGAATTTTTAGATTCCATGGCTTGTTTGAACGAGCCTGGATCTTTATCAATGCTCAAGTCATATTTATGTTTAAGTGAGTAAATTTTATAGTCACTTGAAATAACTGGTCTTCTTTCCCTTACAGACCTTCATAATGCTATGTCTTGTGACATTATTTGATCATTTGTAACTTGATCACCATTAGCTAGTTCGTCATTAATATGTTCAACTTGTGGAATTGGAACATTAATTTGTTGTTCCGGAATGTTGCGTATCCGTGATGCAACAAGAGGAATAACAACTGCTGGAATCACGTCTGATGTGGTAGTGTCTACTTATCTTGGAGTAGTTTCTACTCGATTCTCGTGAATATCCACTTTTCTTAGTTCTCCACTCCCGCTGATTTGACCATTCTCAATGATCCGAGCGTTACCAGACTTAACTATTCTTATACTATGGTTAGGACAATAAAATTTATACCCCTTGGATTTTTCAAAATAGACAATAAAAAAACCATTAATAGTTCTTGCATCAAGCTTCTTTTCATTTGGTGGATTATACAACCTTATTTCTGCCGGATAACCCCAACTGCGAAGGTGTCGTAAACTAGGTTTTCTTCCTATCCACAGTTCATAAGGTATCTTAGGAACTACTTTACTAGGAATTCTATTAAGAAGATACGCATCAGTCTTTAATGCATGCATCCACAATGATAACGGTACAGAACTATAACATAGCATACTCCTAACCATATCTATAAGAGCACGATTTTGCCTTTCAGCTACACCATTTTGTTGTAGTGTACCAGGCATTGTGTATTGTACACATATGCCTCAACTTATAAGAAACTTTACAAATGGACTTGGACATTGTCCACTTTCATCAAATTTTTCATAATATTCACCACCTCTATCAGACTTCACTATTTTTACTTTTCTATCTAACTGTCTTTCTATCTCATTAATGGACACCTTTAGGATGTCTATAGACTGAGACTTCTTATGCAGTAAATAAATATAACTATATCGTGAGAAGTCATCAATAAAGGTAATGAAATATTTTTTGTCGCCCTAAGAAGGAACGTCAAAAGGACCAAAGATGTCAGTGTGTATTAATTCCAATAATGTGCTACTTCTTATGGCTGGATGCTTTGATATATGTTTGGTTTGCTTGCCTTTAATGCAATCCACGCATATATCCTAGTCAACAAAATCTAATGGAGGTAAGATTTCATTTTTAACTAACCTTTGTATCATTTCCTTGGATATATGACCTAATCTTTTATGCCACAAAAAAATAGAACATTTATTATGTGCACTACATTTATTTCCTTTAATATGGTTAGCATGAAATAGAGATTTAGCAAAATCAACATCAAGATTGAAATGATATAAACAATCAATTAAAGTACTAGAACTATAATAGTACTTATGTTTATATAATGAAAAACACCATTTTCAATCTTAAATTTAAAACCATCATCATCCAACTTTGCAGCAGAAACTAAATTCCTAGAACAGTCAGGAACATAAAGACAATTTTTGAGATCTAGGTGACACCTAGTGTCAAAGATCAATCTGTATATCCCAATGCCCTCTATTCGTGCCTTCATTCTGTTCCCTATATACAAGAACTTTTTAGTTCCGTTTATGGTCTAGATTGAAAGGAATCCCTGTTTAATATGTGATATATGAGTAGTTGCACCAGAATCTAACCACTAGGTATTATTAGGCACTTTAATAAGATTTGATTCAAAACATACTGAGACATAGTATATGCCTTTCTTTTCGAACCAAGCCTTTTTTTTAGGACAATCTTTCCTGAAGTGACCAGGCTTTTTGCAGAAGTGACACCTCTTATCCTTATGGATTCGACCCTCATTAACTTTACTGAGAGATTTGTCCTTATCTTTGACTTTCTTTCCTGGTTTGTTCTTGCTACTACTAGCTCCCTGATGAAATGTGAGATGAATAGAGTGTTCCTTTATTTTCTTCGATCTCCCTTCCTCCTGATCCAACATGACCTTTATTTCTTAAAGGTTCAATTTTTCCTTAATGGTGTTATAATTCACCTAGAACTGGCCAAAATCTAGAGGAAGGGAGTTGATAATGAACTGTACCAGAAAGGACTCACTCACATCCATACCCATGGATTTTAGCTTTGCAGCTAGGTTTGACATATGAGTTACATGATCGTGAATGGGCTGTGACCAATTAAATTTTTGGTCGTCAGCTCACTCATTATAGTCCCACTATGGACTTGTCGGCTATATCAGATTGAGAGTATTCTTTAAGCTTCAACATGAACTCCTTTGCATTTTCCGTTTTAGGCATTGATGACTTTACATTTTCTGATTGTCATTTGTATCAAATTCAAGCTCAGCCTGTTAGATCGTTCCTAAGCCTCATAATAAGACTTGTCAGCTTCATAACTACTCTCAGTTATGGCTCCATATATTACGTCTGAAACTATGGCTAAGTCTAAATCCATTATACGCAGTTGGAACTAGATTTGTTCGGACCAGTCCCCATAGTTCAGACCATTGAACTTGATCTAGCCATTGCTTAAGGCGAACAAACTAGTAGATGCTGCACATACAACATATAGTCCACACATTAATGCTTTAAGTAAACCTAAATGGATTCAAACTAACAAATAAACTTTGATTATGCATTTAAATTCTCCTTTGGGTGAAATTTAAATACCTAGTAACTTATTCTGATGCATATATAAATTTACTATAATGGACAATCAATCATATTCTAATCAACATGTATGTTATCTTTGGATATACAATTATATTAACCAAACATGTTGATAAAGTCCCTTTAATGTCATTAATTATAAGCAATGGTTCACCTTTGGGTGACCTCCTAGCGTTATAATTAATAATCTCAATTGTTCAATTCAACCTTTATGTCATTTTAGCATCATATCATATTGAACAATTGAAATAAATCATAATTAAATGATTAAAATTTTTCAAGCTAGGCCACTTTGGTGACTAATAAGCTTTCCATGTAATAAACATTTAATTGGACAATTATCATACATGAGAAAATTTAATTTAACTAGTTTGGTCACTTTGGTGACAAAAAAACTATTTTAAATGTCCATAATGTCATGTATTACATTCAACATATACTAGGAAAATTTAATTCCAACTATTACATAATATAAATTATTCAAAGTACCAAAGAAATATATAATATGGCATTAATTTCAAAACTATATTATGTATAAATCAATTATGAATTAAATAATCCTTTATGTTCCATCCTAAAATTATTTTTCATTAGGGTTAAAATTCTATAATTAGTTACTAACCCAATATCATCATTTAATGGCCCAAAGGCCCAAAAAATCACTCCATAAATTGACTTTTAGGGCTGAAGGCCTGTCTGATGCGTGCAGAGCACGTGCCAGCTTTGGTAGCAAAGAGCAGCGTCTGGCACGCCAGTCGTCTGCCAAACTGCACGCTCCAGACACTGTACCATCGTCTTCTTCGATGGTGGTTTCGTTTCTGGTTCATTTCTTTTCATGGGTTTCTTTCATGTTACAATACATCCCAACGTGTGTTCTTTCATGGTTGTCTTCATACCACATGTCTTTGCAAAACTAGAACACAGCAAACACCAGAAACATGTCTTTGTTCACGCAAATCACGAGGAGACCATGCAACAGATGTAACACGTTAAACTCATCAACATATTAAATCGGTTTTTGTTCCATTTCTCCCATTAACACCGAAAACCAACTTCAAAAAATATATAGGAATATAAAAACAAAAAGACATAAATTTGTGGTTTAAGCACAAGAAATTTTCCTAGTATATAGGAAACGAAATAAAAGTGTGCGGTGTTTGGAGAATGGGATTCAAATACGAAATACAGAAAACATTTGAAAACCACATTCCATAAACAAAAATAAACCATGCAGCATGGCTCTGATACCAATTATAAATCATTTATCGGATCGAATGATTTTGCGTATCTGTATCCATGATTTCGTATTTGTTGTGGAAAACCTTTTATTTCCTCTCATCTTCTTCTTTTATCTAATTCTTCAATGGTTCAGAATAATGGCTCTATAAGTTTTTTCAACTTATATAGCATCACCAATGGAAATGTCCTTTGGTAAGTGGAAGAGAGAGGAAAAGGGTCTTTGACCCATTTGAGATCCATTCTATAATACCCAATAACCATTATCTTGGGTGTTTTTTATTGGACTCAAATCTATAAGTGACATGGGACATAAAATAGTCTAACACTTAAAATAGATTATTGGTCACGGATCTTATAATTAAGGGTTGGAGAAAGAAGAAAACTTCCCAGAGATGCGCGAGAGTTAGATAGTGGAGTCTAAAAGGAGACACTTTGGAACAACTTAGGGAAAGTAATATCTAAAGAAGAATGGAAACTAGTAGGAGATCTTAACCAGATGTGAGAGGGAGTAGTAGATCATTTAAGAAATGCAACAAAACAGATCTTGGGATTTTTAAATGCCCTAGGGGTAGTAAGAATGAGTCTTGATGGTACAATGAAGATGTATAAGAAAAGGTGAAGATCAATAAGGTTGCCTATAAAACTTTATTAGATAGTGATACAAATGAAGAGAAGGTAGTTAATAGAGAGAGTTACAAGTTGGCAAAAAAAAGAGGTGAAGAAGATAATCTTAGAAGCCAAAGTATAGCCTATAATAATGATGTAGAAAAGGATATATTTAAGTTGTCGAGATCTAGGGAATAGAAAGTGAAGGACTTGGATCAAGTTCATTGTATAAAGGCTAGTCGATGAAAATGGTAGAGATACTTATATAGCCTTTTTAATAAAGGCAGATATGATAACTCTTTCTTAGGTGATCTTAACACTTTTGCGAAATATCGTAACTTCACTTGTTGCTAACAGACTACAAGAGAAAAAAATTAAAAGAGCTTTAAGGAAGATGAAGGATGGAAGGATAGTAGGACCTGATGAGTTAAATATAGAGATGTGGAAGAGCACAGAATAAAAAGGGTCTTACTTAGTTAGCTAAGCCTTTTTATGTGATCCTTAAATTCACCAAAATGTTGGATGAGTGGAGACTTAGCACACTAATCCCTCTTCAAAAGAAAAAGGGGACATCTAAAGCTATAACAATTATAAAAACACCAAACTACCCAATCATACCATGAAGTTATTGAAGAGGGTAACTGAGAAAAGAGTGAGAACTAGCGGCACACCTAACTTGGAGAACTAATTTGGTTTCATGCCAGAGAGGTCCACAATATAAGTTATACACCTTCTTAGATGATTAATATTATAGAGAAAGACAGAGCGACTTGCACATTATTTTCACTGACTTTGAGAAGTCTTATGAAAAGAGTACTTAGAAAAGTCATGTGGAGGTGTTTGGAAGCTAAGGGATTTCCTTTGATCTATTCACGGGTTATTAAGGATATGTATAAAAGTGTTACAACTAGATTAAGGATGATAAGAGGAGATACATAACATCTTTCTATTAATATCAGGCTACACCAAAATATCAGGCTACACCAAAGATCCTCGTTGAACCCCTTCCTGTTTGTAATAGTTCGTCAAAAATATCCAAGGGCATATGTCTTGATGTTTGTTGTTTGTTGATGACATTATTTTAGTGAATCAAATTAATGTCAAGTTAAAACTTTGAGAGGATACGGTATATTTGAAGGACATTATATTGAGCAAAACTAAGATTGAATACTTAGAGTGTAACTTTTTAGGTTGCAGGGTTGTACCCAATGTGGAGATAAAGATTGTCTTAGAAGTTATACCATAAAAAATTGTTTTTAAGTACCATGGATTTATCATACAAAGCAATGAGATAGGTAACGAAATAGCTCACTGTATCAAATCATGGTAGTTTAAATAGAGGGGTACATCAGGAGTTTTATGTGACAAGAAGTTACTAGTCAAGCTAAAAGGGAAATTTTATCTTTTAGCCATTAAGTCAATCATGCTTTATAGGCAAAGAGCTAACCCATCAAATAAGTTCATGGTGGTAGAGATAAGAATGCTCCATTAGATATTAATCCTTACCAAAAGAGATAAGGTCAAGAATGTAATAATAAGAGACAAGTTGGGGGAGCTAACATTGATGGTAAGTTAAAGGAGAAAAGACTTAGGTAGTTTAGACATATTAAAAGGATACATTCTAACGACCCATTAAGAAGATTACACTTAGAGATTGTAAAAGAAAAAGGGGAAAACTTAAGAAGAATTATGGGATGTGATTAGGTATGAAATCACCCTGCTAAAGCTTACCAAAGACTTGACTCTCAATAAGACATTTTGATGAACTATGATAAACTTAAAGGGTCTTATATAAAGATGTTATTCTCTTTTCATAAAGAGATCCTTTTTTTATATAAGTCTTTTAAACCTTTTTCTTCCTTTTTTTTTCGTTTCTTATGTCTTGTGTTTACCCTAAATATTTTTTTGACTTGTCCCTTTATTTATTTATTTCATAATTTTCTATTTTAGTTTCATTTTTTTTATTTACTTATTTGCTTTCTTTTTTTGTCTATTTATTTATTTAGTTATTTTTATATTTATTTTAATTTTTATCTTTATCTTTATCTTTATTTTTTAATTTTACTTTTATTTATTTTTATTTATGTAGTTATTTATTTGTGCATTTGGCTATTATTTTACAAAAATTCAAAAAAATTTTGTTGGTCAATTGGAAACTCTTTATTAATTAGAGGTAATGCTATATACTATTAGACCTCTCCAAACCTTAAATCTCAATGGAATTTCTACTGGATTGTCATTATTGTTTAGTCATCGTTAAGGCTATGTAATTTTACAATTTTGTTAGTAATCCATGTTGAGGATTTAGTGACAAAGTTTTAAAGATATGTCAATATCATATAGACGACAAAATATAATGATATTTTAATTTTCTAATACATCATAAGCTTTGATGACATCATATAAGATGTATGTCAAACATCATGATAACAAGATGCAAAAGGTAGCAACAAGTAGAGTTGGAAGATGTAATTCCTTAATGGAATTGTTTCACTCAATTTAGCCTACTAAAAGTATAAACATATATTACAATTTAAGGCATTATCTTGGATATGATAATAGTTGTCATTAAAAGAAATATGACTGCATGACTTTCCTTATCTATGTATGATATAATAAAGATTGTATGTATTTCTAGTTTATGCTTATGAGTATTTGATAGTAGACTAGAATCAACATTATTATAATGTTCAAGGCATGATAAAAATATATTATTCAATAAAGTAGTTGATTTTATATAAATAATTTTTATGTCTTTTAGCGATGGACAATTACCAACAAAAACAAAACCTTGGTAATTACCAATGAAAAATCATGTTCTGTCGACAAAATTGTCAGAAAAATTTCAACTTGCAATGGAACAAAAATCTGTCGGTAAATACGGAGGGAATCAACTGGGGAAATTTTTGGATGGAATATAGCAAAGGTAAGAAATGCCCATCGGTAAAGAAAGATTTATTGAAGGCACTACCGTCGATAAAATTTAGTCCTAAATGTCGTCATTTGCCTCCGTTTCAGCGTTTTAAGAAGAACAAAAATGACATCATTTGGTTTAACACCAAACGATGTCATTTTGATTTAAGGTTAATCCCTCGCAGCGTCTTCCTCCATTTCCTCTCTTCCATTTAACCCGCAGCCCCATTTCTCTCTTATCATTGTCATCGTCATCATCCCATTGCACCTATCATCATCCGACCGCACCTCCTCATCGTGCCACCAAGCGTCATCATCGCCATCGTCTGACTACCCCTCCTTACCTTCGTTAAACCGTACCTCCTCGCCATTATCATCGGATCTATTTTAGGTACGTCGTTGTCATCTTTTTTGTATTTTAATTCCAACGATATCAAGATATATGTTTGTAATGACTAAATGTAAGTGTAGGTGTCATCAATTCATATTTATAGGTAAATGGTGTTAGATTTATGTTTTGGAAAATAATCATTGTTGGTTCAGATTTATAGGTAAATGATGTTAGATTTTATTTTTGTCTTCGTTGGATTATGCTAGTTTATGTGTTCATACTCCATCCATATCTCCCATGAAATCCTCTTAGGTTCACCGAACAATTCACAACGATGTTGGATAATTTGTGAATTGATGGATTTCCTCTTAGATTTGTGAATTGTTGGATTTGTGTACTGCTTTGTATGTTGAGAAACTAATCCTAAGGTGTAAAACAACACTAATGATAGACATAAAAAAATATACTATTTTCCAAGGCATAGGGAGACATTGATGATGGATAAAGAAAAAGATAAGGATGTGAGAAGAGGAGAGGAAATTGTATATTGTACAAAGTTTTGTTAGATGTTATAATTATATTGTAATGTAATCAATCAAGGATTTAAAAGTGACTAATGGTGATATTACACACATAAAGTTAGTGGTAATTAGGAACTAATCTACATCTTATTAGAGAACTCCAACTTTCAAATTCATGTACATTGAGTTCTTTAAAGGAAAATTTGGTTACAAAATGAGGTAATGTTATTATTATGGTTTGGTTTAATGATTGTTAATGGGCATGTTAGTGAATATTATTTAACCTTATTACTTTATTGGTTAAAATGTTATTACAAATCTACTAATAGTGAGGATGTCAAGAATTTTGGATTTGGAGTCATATTGAACAATTTCCTTACATGTTTTAGACCTAGGTGTCATATAAGTAATATGGAGGGTAATATTAAATTTATTTCTCCAAAACATATTTTCCTATGTATATATTATGCTATAAATATGTAACAGTTCGTTAGTAGCTTTTCATCAATTTTGTTAGTAGAGAGTAAGCTTATTACGGATCGTTATTAAAGAAACTAATTAATAACATCATAAAAGACTTGAATGACATATTGTACTATAACTAGTTGGACATATTATAAGTCTCGGATGAAAATATGCATAAATCCTTATCCTTTATTGATTTCTCGCATATTATTCCCAAATGTGTAAGAAATATTGGTAAGGACTTAGATGTTAGCATTGATGCATGCATGACTAGCTTTATGAGTGTAATTTATCTATTTTTTTTGGCATTTTTTGCATTTAAAAACAAATTTTGAAAATGAATTTACATTTAAAAATTCTATTCTCGCAGTTTTTCATCTATACACTTTAGAATGATCATTAATGGTATTATTTCATTTTCATAGAAATAATGGACATTACGATATTTAAACTCTAATCACTAGGAGAATGGCGCTAGGAAGAACCTATATAAAGTACTATCTTGAAGATATATTATCTACACTATACATAATAATATAAAGATTATTGTGTTATGTATAATTTCATGAAATGTTTTTTTGGGGGTATAGACACATATCCTACGAAGGTGTTAGAATATTTTAGTGTGCAATGTGATGAAAAAGCTTCATGGTGCACATTTTCCATCTCATATGCAAAATTACTTCTAAGTTAATGTAATAAGAATAATATGTTGTTTATGTTATTTAAAATGCAAAATTGGTTTCCCCAATTATATACGTTGTTAAGTTATAGAGATTGACCAACATTTTGATTATGCTTATCAATTCATGACATTTAGTGAAGAATGTGTGATTACATATATTGTACATTATAATTTTAGTATAAAGATTGGCACCCAAAACATCAATTATGGTAGGTTCTTGTTTATATTTTGTATGAACTAGTAAGTTTTAGTATGTTATTAATAACACATGTGAGTTGTAGTGTATAAAGTTGATGGATATTCACAAGCAATTACATGAGCAATTGATGTGCAGTAATTTCACCTATACCTACTTTTGCTAATGAAATAACTAAAAACATGCAAATGAATTCAATTCCCAATCAATTTGTTCATTTTTAATTTTGGATTTGACAATTGTACATATACTTTCTAATTAGGTTAGTGAAATATTGAACAATTTTTATTGACTTATTCATTTTTTATGAATGTAGCTTCCATAGATATAACTATTTCATATAAAGTTGAGAATTGACTGGTTATATTAATTTTCAAAAAAAGGAAACCCTTATGCCTCCCTTTGGAATAAATTATAAATGTCGAACGTTGGATGCTTAAAATGTTCACATTGTAGGAATAAAAAAGGAAGAAAAAAGAATGAACTATACAGAAGTTTGAGGAGGAAATTTAAAATAAAAACCATAGCATTTAGTTATGGAAATTGTACATAGTTGAAAATTGTACATACGAAATCTTTTGAACTCCTTTGAAACCGAACAAAATGGAAATTAGAAAAATCCATACCTAAAATCATGTTTGTGGGATTTGGTTAAAACCCCAATCAAATAAGTGACTCTTCGTAGGTATGGAGGAATTATTTGTAGAGTATATTTGGAGATGATATTGGTAGGTGATAGCTGATATGGGTTATTCTCATTATTCATGGAGGCATTGATTGTTGTTGCTAATAATACATTCAAAATCAAGATATAAAGGAAGACTTAAAATTTTGATCTAAACCATTATCGACAAAAAGAAAGTTGAACAAATTAACTTGAAAACTATAAGTCATTTATTTCAAAAAAGAAAGCATCTATTTAAAAAGATAGAAAAGCATAGAAACCATTGCAATCTAGATTTTTATTGAATCATGTTTTAATTTAGACCGTATTAAGTCGTATAACCAGTAGACCTTTTCAGGTTAAATTGGTTTGGGTTATTCAACTATATATCAATTAAAATATAAATAAAATGTACGAAGAATTTGATAAATAATAAGTGCTACATATAGAATTATAAATGGATCTTTGAATGTGTTAATTGATAAATCCAACAAGTTTTAGACAAGATTCAAAGATTTAATCAAGATCTTAAGGAATCTAGCTCTAACTTTGTAGAAGAAAGAAATTATCTGTAAATGAAAGATTAAATATATTGTCTCATATATTTGATATGGTATTTGGATTTCTTATATGAGTTTAAGTTTGAGGCAATGAGTCTGATAATGCTTCAATGCAAAGTGTGAAGAGGTAATGGAAGAAGGGGTCTCCTTATCTCAACCTTTTGGTACCTTAAAAAAGATTGGAAGGTTCTTCATTCACCATGATGTTGAAGTAGTAATGACACATTTTTTTGATCCAATGACTATAGTTGTTTAGTAATCCAAAATTTATCGTAACTTAAAATAGAAAGGTACAACTTATAGTGTCAAATTCTTTATAAAAGTCAACTTTAATGGAGTATCTTTTAGTAGATCACTTGTTATAGTAATTCTTGAACAAATCTTGATTAATCATTAAGCTATCACTAATACCCCTACTCTAAACGCTTTTTGGAAAAGAACTAATAAGAGAATTTAATATGCTTATAATTTGATAGTAAGAATTTAGAAATAATCTCATCAGTTGCATTACAAAAAGAGGATGGATTGAAAAATTAAAAAGTAAGGTAGATATAAGTTTTGCATAGTTTCCTTAACATAACTTTAGTAACTAAATCTCTTCTTTTTACTGTGTTTATGATGAATGTATCCTTTATCAGTAGCATATCATATTTTACTCTCTCAAATATATGTGCCCCTATACCACTTGACCAACAGAATCAAAGTGATCCAATCATATACTTGCTTGATAACACTGTTCAATTTCTTTATGTATAGGATATATTTGTAATTTTACTGGCTAAGATCTTATTGATTATTTCTTGGTGTAGGAACTCATTTATTGGTAGTATTTCTATTTTCAAGGAGATTGAAGAGAACATCACTTTGGTTAGTTTTGATTTTGCATTAAAAGAGTATTTGATTTGATGGAGGATGACTAACGAGTTTGGTGGTGATTTATTAATATAGATGTATGGCATGTAGCCTAAGAATCTTATAGTGGTAATGGCTATTACACACTATTGAGGACAATTGACTTAAAATTGTTGGAATTTGTGATAGCATTGGTATTGTGGGATTTATGTTTACTAATCAGGTCTTATGGAAGTAGTGGATTGGTGAACTTTGATGTGGATATTACGAATTATAGTGAAGTTATTAACTTGATTTCTTTTGTGATGAAGTATGGCTCCATAGTTAAAAATGGTGGCTAAGAGAAAAATGAGTCATGTCGCTTCTTCTATAACACCACCTCCTCTAAAGGAAGTTACTAGGTTTATAAACTGGGAAGTTGAATAATGATATGGTAAGAGATCTAATAACAATATGGTAATTGAAAAAATCATAAGCATTAACATAGAGAGATCCTTCAAGGTACATATTCAGTTATGACTATTTTTTGTGTTTTTTAGTTTTCTATTTTGGTTTTGTGCTTAAGAACTCTTTAGTTTGATATTATCAGTTATGTATAATTCTTAGTTAAAATTGGTTGCTAAAGGATAAGTTTATAATATGATTAACTGATTTTAATGTGAACTTAACATTGTGAATGCTAGGAAGACAATTATGTTAAGTGACAATATTTCGATTTGACCTAGGTGATCCTATAAGAACTAGACCTTCATATACAAATCTTTATTTCAAATATGGATATTTTCTTTCAATTTCGAATTTCTAAAACTTACATTTCATCTTTTCAAGATTACATGTAATCTATGTCAAGTAAATAACAAAGGTATATGGAGTATAGGAAAATAGTTCTGAAGACACAAGCATTCTACTTTAGGTTTTTAACATTTTCGTGCCCATTTAATCATAAGTGGCCATTCCCTTTCATTACAATATAGTTTCATCAAATGTTGAATTTTAGACCAGATAACCTGAGAGTATAAACATTGAAAGAAGAGATGGGCAATAGTTTCAAAAACCAACTGATATAATAAATATAGGACGTTCTTTGCACACTCACTCCGTTAAAAGCTGAATCACCCTTAATTAATGTTGTTGGTAGATAGTAAATGTGAATGGCATGCTATAGTTTGTGGTATGTTTTATGTGGCTTCACTCATACATCTTGAGTTAAACATGGAAGTAATTTGAGATCTCTTTCAATTACTTAAGGTTCCTAGCTAAGACCTTATTCATTATCTTCTTCGCTTTGTTTTGATTATTTTCTTTGGCTGTCAGCTCATTCTAGCTCTGTCATCTTCTTCCATCACGTGCTTCAATGACTTCTTCTGCATGTCGATTAAGGTAAGTGAGTTTTGTTATTTACTAGGTTTTTTTGTACTTGGTTTAATTTAGGTATTTGTTTATGGTTTGAACCTCCCATTTGAACTTCGTGCATTTTTAATGTTAATGGCCTACACCAATCGAAACTTGTTTGTGGTGTGAAATTCAGTTTATCATTAAATTAATATAGGATGGGTTTGACTTATAGTTCCAAATATCAGAATTATGTCAATGGGTTATTTCATTGATGCTCTCTGAAATGATTAGGCTCTCTTTACTTTTCATGTGCGAATCTTTACACACATCTTTTTTAATACAATAATAATTTTTTCTAAACATATTACATAATTTGTATATGTTACAATATTGTATTAATCAAAGTATTCATATTTTTATCTTTACTTATTATAGTTGTTAATAGTACATAGTTAATTTAGGTTAAATATCAAATTTCTAACATTAATTTTAAATTTCAATAACAATATCTAAACCATTCAATTAAATATTCCAACTTTATAAAATTAAGTTATACGTTTTATGTTCCCAAACCAAATCAATTTGACCAAGAATTTCCCTCTCACGTCCTTAAGTATGCCTTTGAATTCTCTTCTAACATATATGATTACAAAAAATAGATCTTCAGTTAATAAATAATTTTGATCTTAAGCCATAAACTATAACCGGTAACTCTTGATGCAGTTCCCGTGAGGCTTATCATTAAAAAATACCACGAGCCTAGGAGTCATAATGAGAACTTGTTTTCTTGATTCATAGGTGTAAACTTTGGTGACTAATTTAATTGGTTAATACCTAGGGGATGTTATGTTAAGTTTAGATGTTTTGTAAACTTTGGCGAACATAAAGTGTACTAACTATAGAATCATTGTTTGAAATTAACAGTTTTGCAAAAATGAGTAATGTTGATAGATCTTGGATGTATAGACGATTAACACCTGATGATTTCATTAATCCTGAGTTTGTTGAGGGAGTTAAAGCTTTTATTCATTATGCATGTTCTCAGCCTGCATATATGGATAACTCAAATTAGATGTCCAAGTAAAATGTGCAAACACATTCATTTCCTTTCTATTGATGAAGTTAATGGGCATTTGTTAAGAAAAAGGTTTGTCCCCAATTATTTTGAGTAGACATGACATGAGGAACCATTAATTTATAGCACCTCAAGTGGTAATCAAGTACAATCGTCTGTGAACTTAAATGAGTTTGAAGGGGGGATTGGATTTAGAACAAATAATATGGATGCAAATGAAAATCTTTACAAACAAATGGTTTATGATGCAGCCGGTTATACGTTTAAGGAAAATATAGAAAATCTTGAAGAAGAACCAAACCTACATGCAAAATAGTTTTTTGACTTACTACACTCAGTTGACCAAGAATTATGGCTAAATTGTGAGACAATGACTTAATTGTCTTCAATTGCTCAAATATTGAACATAAAGTCCGAAGGGCATATTTCTGATCATAGTTTTGATAAATTTTCTTAAATGGTATAATGAATCATTGCCTCCTGATCACAAAATGGTTGATGGTTTTTACGATATAAAGAAACTTATTAGAGGTCTTGGTTTGTCTGTTGAAAAGATTCATTGTTACAAATTGGGATGTATGATATATTAGGGAGATGATGTGAAATTACAAAAGTGCAAATTTTGTAGTCAATTTAGGTTCAAGCCTAGAAAATGTTTTATGAAATAGAAATTAGTACCCTAGAAGCAGATGTAATATATCCCGCTAACTCCGAGACTTCAAAGACTATATGCTTCTGATGTTACTGCATCTTACATGAGATGGAATAATGAATGCGAACAGGAAGATGGAATAATGAGTCATCCATCAGATGCACTAGCATGGAAATATTTCAATGACACCTATTTTGAGTTTGAAACTGAAAGTTAAAATATTAGGTTGGGATTGTCGACGGATGGATTCCAATCTGCTTTTGGTCAATCCATCCAGCAATATTCATTATGGCCAATCATAATTACTCCTTATAATTTGCCTTCATGGATGTGTATGAAAGAGGTATATATGTTCTTGATAGTGTTTATGCCAAGGCCTACAAATCCAAAGCATAAAATTGATGTATTCTTACAACCATTGATATCTGAATTGCAACATCTTTGTGAAAGTGGTGTTCAGATATATGAAGTGTCTTTGAAATAAATTTTATGTTGAGAGCAGCTTTGATGTGGACCATTAGTGATTTTTTGGCATATGCCATGTTGTTTGGATGGAGCATAGCAAGAAAATTAGCTTGTCCTTATTGTGGTTGTTGGGACCCGATCTGGAGACCCGATCCCAACCGGAATAACGAAGAAGGGAATGAAAAGAAACGAGCCGAATCAAATAACCAAGCCAAAACAATATGAAAGGCGAAAGCAAAACGTATGACAAAGCGGAAACATATTGGAAACGAATCCAA
>JAOSBK010000006.1:2918049-2938084 GCA_027568895.1 Erythroxylum shatona | reverse complement strand
TTGTATAATCTAAAACTATCTTTTTATGTCATGTTGGTTAAACTATATAATAAGAATTATATATATATATATATAAAAGATAACCAAATCGATCTTTAGTTAAAGGATGATGATAGTATTGAATTATTAATTGTTAAGATATACGTTACATATCTTATTATTAATTTTGACATTATTTGATAATTGAAGTTTCAAGATAATGTTAATTAGCTTCAAATTCTAATCAAGATGTGACAGAATATCTTGAATTTGATTGGTTGATTATAGTTGGACTTGGAGGTTGAAATTTTAAAGTTATCTTGGATAATATTTGATAACTAATTGTACGTAGATAAAACCCTATCTAACAAAGAGTTCTTGGTAAATCACAACTCTATGTAGCAAAGAGATCTTGGTGAATCAAGTGACTATTTGAGTTAAGTTGTTCTTCTACCATGACTCCTTCTTTGTCTATCGTGGTTGATGGGTTTTTAGTTGTGTGTTCTTTGATAATTGTTCGATTGATTTGGTGGCCTGCAACCATGATGTTTTTATTGTTTCTTGCATGAATCGGCTGGGCATTTTATTCTACTCTTCAATGTAACCTAAGGTGTATTGTGTTGTGTTGCAATTTTTTTGGGTAGCACTAACAAAGATTGTATGGTTGGTGCTACATTTTTTTCTCTACTGTAAACGTTTTAGGGAATCACACAACCCTTGCTGCATTGTTTGTGCTACATTTTTTCTTTGGTGGTATTGTTGTTAATTGGGTGTGTGCAGCAGTAATGATTTTCTTTTCTAAGCTTTTACGTATTCTTTGGCTGGGTGATTCGTGACTTTTTGTAGTTGTATATTTTTCTATTACCAAATGACAATTAAAGGTGTTCTTTGGGAGTTTTGCAGCTGATTTATTTTCTGGTTTATGTTTATATCTTCTTTCTGTGCTGCTACTCTTCATCCATTGCATGGCTTTTGGTGAATTGATTGAATGCCCATTCTATGGTTGTTAATAATGTAATTGGTGTGCAAAAATTCCAACAGCTAACTACGACAATTTACTTGGTGAATAACTTTCAAATCTATGTTGAAAGGAGTTGAATTTCAAGTTATCCATTTTTATCTCAAATGTATTCACTTTCATTCTTTGTTATTTTAGTCACTCGAGTTATTTCATTATTGTCTTTTTCGCTGAAAGTTATTGACAGAAATCCTTTATTAAGATTAACACGAGTCGGTTGTGTTATTGGGTGTAATTTTGTTTTTACAGGTAGTGAGAACGAGGGATAATGTTGAGGGTTGAGTGAGTCGGCTCAGTAAGGCCTTGTATAAAACTATTGTCGTCAATGAAAGTATTAACTTAGATGAGGGAGGGCCCCGCAAATATAGGCAAGATGTGTTGAACTACGTTAACAAATTTCTTATGCTGATTTATTATTTCGCTTTTGATTTTTTTTTCATTTTGTTAGAACATTTATAATGACTGCGGCCATTCATAATTTGTGCGAAACTATATCCTCGAAAATTTTTTCATTAATCTTATACATTTAACATGTTAGATGTAATAACAATTCATAAAAGGATAATACTTCTATTTTGTTAGATTACTAACCACTTTATGTGATATATTCATATATATTAAATAAAATATTGATTTAAAATCTTTGAAAAGTTTAAAATATTTAAATTTAAATAGAAATTAAGTAATTATAATGTTAAACCAATCGATGAGATTGATGTTATAAGATTTAAATTTTTCAGTTATGTATAAAGAATGAGAATATCTAGTGAATACCTTCACAACTAAATCTATAATAGCATAGATTTATGTAAGAAGGAATATACACTATGAGATATTGTATGATGTAATATTTATTTCTTTTATCACTATACAACTAGTATAATAACTAAGATTTCCAATTAAATCAATTAACAAGATTTCATATTAAATATAAATTAATAATACTTTGAGAGAGTCAAAGTCAATGATTTTGAGATGTGATGCTTAAAGTATGTATTATCTAATATGTTTATAACTAAATTAGCAAATAAAAAGTTATGAGATATCCAAAAGTTTAAATATAATATTACAATCCCTATTGAACAAAATAATTATTTCAATGTATACTTATAGGAAAATGATTCTCAAGACAAGTTGTAGGAGTAGGATGACATGTAAAGGTTCAACTCTCATGATAATAAATCTAATTAGAACTAGTGGCTTTATTTATACATTTGATGTATAGTTAAATGGCTTTGAGACATTGAAAGATTAACTATCATAATGAATTCAAAATGTTTGTGTTAGAAATGATTGTAAATTTATCATATTTACAAAAAGATTAGTGGGAGTATAGTTATCTTTTTTCAATAAGAACATGCAGAGACATATTACTCATAAATAACAAAATTTATCTTTTCAATTATTAAGTATATGATAGTCTAAGAATAACTATTGTTGGACATAAAAAGAAAATAACATAATAATAAGAATTACATCTATAGAGATAGTTACAGAAGCCTCAATTAAGAAAGGATGTGTTCAGATTTATAGAAAAATGTTACATATGCCAGACAACAAAGAGACACTCCAAGAATACTGGATTGTATATGTCGTTACCCATACCAGAGAATATATGGGAAGACTTATCTATGAATTTTGTGTTAGGATTACCTCGTACTCAAAGAGGGGTAGATTCAGTATTTGTTGTGGCTAACAGATTTTCTAAGATGACTCACTTTATCCCTTGTAAGAAGCCCTCCGATGTAGTCAGTGTTGCCCGATTGTTTTTTAGAGAAGTGACTCGCCTATATGGAGTACCTAAGACCATTACATCGGATCGTGATAGTAAGTTACTCAGTTACTTTTGGCATACCTTATGAAAGTTATTTGATTCTTTTTTAAATTTCAATAGTACAACTCATCCACAAACTGATGAGCAAATGGAGGTTGTTAATCGGACACTAGGAAACTTAATTCGTAGTATTTGTGTGGGGACAAGCCAACACAATGGGACTTGACACTACCTCAAGCAGAGTTCGCATATAATAATGTCATCCATAGTGAGATAGGTAAATCACCATTCTCTATTGTCTATACCAAGGCACCTCAATACATGTTAGATTTGCTTAAACTACCTAAAGGTGATGAGACCAATATTTCCGCTAAGCATATGGCCGAAACAAGTGGTAGCAATACATTAAGAGATAAAACAAAAATTGGAAGTGGTAAACCAATGGTACAATCAAGCAGCTAATAAACATAGGCAACTAAAGACATTCGATGTGGGAGATCAAGTTATGGTATTCCTATGCAAGGAGAGGTTTCTTGTAGGAACATCCAATAAACTGCAGTCGAAGAAGTATAGACCATACAAGATATTAAAGAAGATTAATAACATTA
The DNA here is from genome assembly GCA_027568895.1 of Erythroxylum shatona. Classification (NCBI taxonomy): domain Eukaryota; kingdom Viridiplantae; phylum Streptophyta; class Magnoliopsida; order Malpighiales; family Erythroxylaceae; genus Erythroxylum; species Erythroxylum shatona. Next base: position 2,934,705 of record JAOSBK010000006.1, on the reverse strand, counting down.
CTTATATCATAGACCTTCTAGATAATATTGGGATCTTCAATACTTTCAATATAGCAAATTTGTCCAAGTTCTATAATTCTAATGATCCATTATACCCAAAGGAATTTATGCACTCGAGGACGAGTCCTTTCCAAGTGGAGGAGACTGACATGAAGTTCTTGTGGTGCTTTAATAGTTTTAATTATTTTATTAGTAAAAGGCTGTTTTTTCTTTAAGTTTTCATCTTTTAGAGTTTATATTATCTTTTTTAATTACTTTGTGGCAACTTTTGATAAGTTTGAAAATATCATTTCATATTTTTATTGAATTTTCTTTACTTCTTCAAAGAGTTTCATACAATCTTTGAAAAATTAAACGATATACGCTGCGACATATTTTGAAGATCTTCTTAAAAGGAAGGCCAGTCTTATATAAAAACTTGTCGTCATTTGTTGGTGGAATATCGATTTGACAATTGTTTGTCATTTTTCTTCAGAGTTGCGTTACTTTTGAAAATAGAAATCCCAAGTGGACAATAATTTCAAATTTGACGAAAACATAATGTGGAACTATTGTCGCATCTATAATTTCGCAAGATAAGAATGTAGTACTTGAAAACACTCTTAATAGAGTTACGTTACTTTTGAAAATAGAAACCCTAAGTGGACAATAATTTCAAATTTGACGAAAACATGATGCGGAACTATTGTCGCATCAATAATTTTGCAAAGATAAGAATGTAGTACTTGAAAATACTCTTAATTATTAACCTTTGAGTAAGCAAAGTGATTACAGTATTTTGTCATCATGAAAGTCATTGTTTAGAGGATAATGGCAAATCGTTTTCGTATCCAATCTAGGAATGAAGTAAACCTGATTTTCAAACATTTAATGTTTACAAATTGGACTGAACGTTAAACCAATTAACGAAAAAGTTTAAGATTTAAATGTTCAAGCTGATATATAATAAATAAATAATAAAAATTATAAAAATAAGTATAAATATAGTATACAATAAAATATTTTATTAAAATAAAAATGCTTATTAATAATATAATAAATCTAATAATTTAAACTAATCTTTAATCTAACATAAATTTTATAATAATAATAATAATAATAATAATAATAATAATAATAATTGTATTTCTATATTGGTATTTAAAGCCTCATAAAAATTGAAATATGTTTTAAAAACTCAATATGAAGATTCTAACTCCTTTTTAATGTCCTTTAAATATACTTTTTTATAATTTAAATATGTTCTTAAATTATCTTAATCAAAATTACTTATATATACTAATTTGTAATTCAATTTATTAAACAGATTTACAATCAAATAATGATTAGCTTTTAATAACGATGATTTAAAATTTTCAATTAAAGTATAAGAAGATAAATAAAGAAATTAAAATTTGACAAATATAATTTATTAGTGAGATTAAATAAATTTAGTATTTTTAAAGATAAAAATAGTAATTTATTTTTTAACAATAATAATTTAAAATAAAAATTTTAATGAAATATAAAGAGATAAATAAATACTATAGAATTTTAAAAATAATTTATTAGTTCAGTTGTATAAAATGATTGGAAAAAAATTTTCATTGAAAAGATTGTTTAAAAATCTAAATTCTCTCAAAAGTTAAAACTGTGTGCAATGTAAATAAAATGCTGCTTGTGCCTTTGTGGGTCTCACATCTATGCAAATAAAATATTAAAATGCGGCTTGTGGGTCCCACAGTTTTGATACTGCTCGTGGGTCCCACATAATTTGGGTTAATCCAATGCTCACGCCACACGCTCATATCAACCGGTTTACCTAATGGCGTGGAAATGTTGAAATGGTACAAATTCAAAGCCTGGGCCTCGAACGTAGGCTTGAACTCGCAACCACAAGTTGGGTTCTCGATGGATGTTTCAAATATTCACAAGAGGTATTGTGAATGCAATCGCCTATGAGACCATCTCCTTTAAGAAAACGAGGAAGGTGAAAGTTAGTTTTACGAAAAAAAATATTAATTAATTTCTTTTTAAATAATTTTTTGTTAATTAATTTTCTTAAAATTTGAATTAAAAATATTTTTGAGTTAGTTCGAATTTGAAATAATATAAATAATATTGAAAAATTAGGTTAATATGAAATTGAGCTAAAATAAAATTTCTTTAAATTGTGTGCGATAAACAATTCTTCACTAATTTTAGTTGGGTGTTATATAAAAGTTGAGAGAAGATTTTGAGTTACAAAATTGAACTTTAATAAAAATATAAAAATTAATGAGAATTTTTGGGATTTTGGATAATACTTGTCTTAGAATCTTATATTAAAAAGGAGAAGAGATATGAAATTATTTACAAACTTATAAAAAGATTATTAATTAATTATTTTTAAATTATAATATTTTGGTCGGATTAGATTTAGGCTATCTTATCTTTCCTGCTTCTATTTTTGTTGCCATCGCTCGTCCCTTCTTTTCTCTCTATTATTTTCTGTTTTTTCTCATCTCTTTTATTGATTTTCTCTCTTTTACTTTCTATTCTAATTTTTATTTTTTCTTTTTAATTTTTCTTTCTTACTTTTATTCTCTCTTTTGTTTTCTACTTTTGTTTTTCTCTTATATTTTTCATTTTTCTATTTTTATCCTACAATAGAATCAGATTTAGTAGTTTATAAGTTAATAAGCAATAGCATCGTTTATGGGTTAATAAGCATAAGAATGTCACTTAAAATTATTATAAATATCTAATTACTTTGTGAATTATTAGTGAAAAGATGATGATCTGAAGTTGGAAAGTACTTCAGATATCTATAAAAAGAGGTGGTGAATTGTATGGAGTCATATTGAGAATTGAGTGGATTCAAATTCTGAATGAGTTTTGATAATTGGATTCTAAATGAGTTTCGAGTTACTCGATTGAACTCTATTTCAAAAGATATAAACCAAATTTGATCGTACTCTAAATCGAGCACAGGTCATTTATAAAAAGTAACATGAATCATTATAGTAATTAACGATGAAAAATTACAGAGAAAAATGAAACTGTAGTAAATTACTGATGAAAAATCATATTTTGTTGATAATATTGATGGGAAAATTTTCATTTTACGATGGAAAAAATATCTGTCGGTAAATATAGAAGAAAATTATCTTGATAAATTTTCCGACGGAATATAGTAACAGAAGAAAATTTCTGTGCATAAAGAAGACGAGAATGCTTGGCGGAAAAATAAGTTTTGGGTTTACCAATTAAATACATTTCCGTTGATAAATTTTAGAGATAAACGTCATCGTTTGTTTCGACTTCAACATTTTTAAACGACATTGTTTTTGTTTAACCTAAAACTACCTCAACACCCTCCTCCTCCATCACATTTGGCTTTTTTTGTTCTCTCTTCTGTCGTCGTCGTCCTCGCCCACCTCTCTGTGCTTACCAAAGCCCCACTGTCCTCGGCATCCCAACGTCTCATCTCTGTTGATACCGAAGCTGCCCTCCTCGGTCTCTCGTGCCAACTGGTAAATAGTGTCCATCTCTGTTTTGCCTTTTCTTGTTATCAAAAGCTTCATTTTTAAGACCTCCTTTTGTCACTTAATGATAAATGATGAAATGCAAAACAATTCAAGGCTGATAATGTTTATGTGCTATGATGAATTTCAAGATGATCTTTTTTTTTATTAATTAAGAATAATATCTCTTTGGTCTTTGTTTCTCCTATATCTTGATTTCTTATTTAACCTATATGCTTGTTGGTTTTGCCAACTGATTGGCCAAAGACACAAACCATTGCAGCTGATATAACAAAAATTTCTAACTTTCAACTAAGTACAAGTCTTCAGTTTTGGTTTTTCTGATATATCATTTTCAGTCATTTTCAAGTTTCTCATAAGCATGTAGCTTGTGCTGTCTGAAATACATTATATTCACCATTACTAATCATCAAATTCTTACTAATAACGTATTATATCTGCAAACTTTAATATATTGATTAAATAGATTAAATCAATTTTTAAAGACCATGGACGGTGGATGATACAAAAGTCTAACCTCAAATTGTTGGTGTTTCTTACATTTTGAATCTTTGTTAATTATACAGAACTTGAACATAAATTTAAAGATTCCCTAAGAATAATACAATATATGATTACAAGTTATGGAGAGAGAAATATTTACTAATTGATATATAACTACTAATATATCATCATTAGTAGAAAATTAGGTAGCAACTGATCAATTTTTCATAAGAAAAAGAGTTTAAGGTGTGATTCTTATAAGAACCAAGTTGTGTACATCAATTAGGGTTGTTATAATTTGCGTTTTCATTATTATTAAGTTCTTGAATGCAATTTATATGATTTATGGCATGTTACATAAGTTGTTCAATTATGGAGGGTTACATATGCTTAATTGTTGTAAAATGGTGTGATTGTTGACATATAATTATGGTTCATGTGTTATGTTTAGGGTATTTTAGAGGTACTATTCATACATTTTAAATTGTATGTAGGGTTCACATTACATTGCTGTTAATGTCTTATTAGCTTTATGTTATTGTGATTGATGATTGCATTAATTATTATGTTTCAAAAGATATGTGGTAGAATGTGTCAGCTCAAGGTTTGATGATTTTGATGATAACTATATAATATTTCAAAATTCAAAATGGAGTTATTTCCTTCCATAGGTAACGACATCATTTAAGGCATAATAAACCCCTAGGACGTTATATAGGCTAGAAACCTATGATACAGCTCTTGTGAGACTTATCAATGAAAAATTCTACGAGTTTAAGAGTCATAACGAAAACTTGCTTTCTTGATTTACAAGTGTAAACAATGCCATATACCATAGTATTAAAATCAATTATAGGTGATTAATTCAATTGATTAATGCTTGGGGGATGTTGTGCAAAGTAAAGGTTAAATGTTCTGTAAACTTAAGGGATATGAAAGATGCTAACTATGAAATCAGTTTTTTAAAATTAACAATTTTGCAGAAACAAGTAATGTTGATAGATCTTGGATGTATAGACGATTAACACCTGATGGTTTCATTAATCCTGAGTTTGTTAAACGAGTTGAAGCTTTTATTCATTATGCATGTTTTTAACCTACATAAATGGATGGTCCAAAGATAAAATGTCCATGTAAAAAGTGCAAACATATTCATTTCCTTCCTATTGATGAAGTGAATGGCCATTTATTGAGAAAATGGTTTGTTCCAAATTATTTTGAGTGGACATGACATAAGGAGTCATTAATTTGTAGCACCTCAAGGAGTAATGAAGTAAACTCGTCAAAAAATGTGGATGAGTTTGGAGGGGGATTGGATTTAAAAAAAATAATGCGGGTGCAACTGAAAAACCTTACATGCAAATGGTTTATGATGCAATCGGTTATACCTTTTAGGAAAATATAAAAAATCTTGAAGAAAAACTAAACCCACATGCAAAATAATTTTTTGACTTACTACACTCAACTGACCAAGAATTATAACCAAATTGTGAGACAATGACTCAATTGTCTTCAATTGCTTGAATATTGAACATAAAGTCTAAAGGTCATATTTCTGATCATAGTTTTGATAAATTTCTTAGATGGTATAATGAATTATTGCCTCCTAATCATACAATGGTTGATAGTTTTTAAAATATGAAAAAAAAACTTATTATTGGTCTTGGTTTGCTTATTGAAAAAATTGATTGTTGTAAATTAGGATGTATGTTGTATTAGGGAGATGATGTAAAATTACAATATTGTAAATTTTATGGTCAATCTAGGTTCAAGCCTAGAAAGCATTCTATGAAACAAAAATTAGTAATCTAGAAGTGGATGTATTATTTCCTGCTAACTCCATGACTTCAAAGACTATATGTTTTTGATGTTACTACATTTCACATGAGATGGCATAATGAACACGAATAGAAAGATGGAATAATGAGTCATCCATCAATACACTGGCATGGAAACATTTCAAACACCCATTATGAGAGTTTGTGGCTGAAAGTCGAAATGTTAGGTTGGGATTATCAACGGATGGATTCTAACCTTTTGGATAATTTGACCAAGAATATTTATCATAGTCAATCATAACTACTCCTTATAATTTGCCTCTATAGATGTGTATGAAAAATGCATATATGTTCTTGACAGTGATTGTGCCAGGGCCTACAAATCCAAAGCATAAAATTGATGTATTCTTACAACCACTCGTATCTAAATTGCAACATCTTTAGAAATATAGTGTGGAGACCTATAATGTGTCTCTGAAACAAAATTTTATATTAAAACAACTTTAATGTGACTATTAGTGATTTTTCAGAATATGTTATGTTGTCTGGATAGAGCACAGTAGGAAAATTGGCTTCTCCTTATTGTGGTAATGATTTTGATGCATTTTATCTTCCAAAAAGAGGCAAAACCTATTGGTTTGACAATTACAGGAAATTTCTTTCTCCAGATCATCCATTTAGACGCAATAAACAAAAGTTCATCAAGAATAAGATGGTACAAACACTTCCTCCCCCTCACAAAGTTGGTGAAGAGATATTGCAGGAGATTGATGAATTAGAGTTGCTAAAAGTTATAGAACCTGCAGCTGATGAAGTTAATACAAGCTTCAGTAAAAACTTTAGTGAGAGAAAATGAAGCATCTTTTGGGATTTATCATATTGAAAAACTAGTTTGATATGTCATAATCTAGATATGATGCATATTGAAAAAATATTTTTGACAATTTGTTTAATACCATAATGAACATTGAAGGGGGGACAAAAGACACTGCAAAATCATGAGCTGATTTGAAACTTTTTTTAGAAAGAATGAGTTAAATCAAGATTTTCGCACCATTAAATATTCAAAAGCATGTTACACTTTGGATATAAAACAAAAGAAATTTTTATGTGAATGGTTGAAAAGTCTAAAGTTTCCCGATATTTATGTTTCAAACTTGGCAAGGTGTGTGAATATGAGGAAGTAGAAATTATTTGGAATGAAAAGTCATGATTATCATGTGTTTATACAAAGGCTAATTTCGATTGCATCTTTAAAATAGCTACCGAATAAGGCTTGGGAAGTTATAATAAAATTAAATTTATTTTTTAAAAGTTTAACATCAACTAAAATAAAATTGGTTGAAATGGAAAAACTAGAAAGGGAAATTCTAATAATTTGTGCAAATTCGAAGGAATTTTCCTTCCAAGCTTCTTTGATTGTATAGAGTATCTACCTGTGCATTAGCACACGAAGCTAAACTTGCTAGTCCTGTTTAATATCGATGGATGTATCTGTGTAAAAGGTAATTGTAATAAATATTTAAATTGAAGTAATAACATGATTTAATAACAGAATTGTAATAACGCTAATGTAGGTATTTGCATCACTTGAAGAAAAATATCAAAAACAAGGCTAGAGTTGAAGGTTCGATATATAATACTTATTTAGTGGAGGAAGCAAGTATATTTTGTTCACATTATTTTGAGCTGCATGTGCACATAAGAGAAAGAAAAGTTTCTCGTAATGACGATGGGGGAGGAACAGGTGATGCTGATGGTAACTTATCCATTTTCATATATCCTGGAAGAACATATAGACGTTTAACAAGAATATTGTTAACAGAGGAAGAAATAGAGACTACCCATAGTTACGTTTTATTGAACTGTCAAGAGATTCAATCTTTTGTGCAGTAAGTTAAAGTTGATTTTGAAATTGATTATTTGAGTTTTGAAAGTTAGTGTTTTAGATTATACGAGAAATGGTTACGCGAGCTAATGCCCAAAAAAATACAGAATGATATCAATAAAGAAGTTGGAAGACACTTTCCTCAATAGTTCAAGAAATATATAAGTTTTTGAAGGATCGCAAATGCAGCAGAAATAAAAAAATTTACAATCCTATATTCATCTATTGCATTGAACAAATATACTAATGATAAGAACAAGCAAAATAAATACCTAGAATATAAAGATTAAATGATATGGAACTTCGAAATTATGAAGTCTTTATGTACTTCACACCAAAAAATGTCTCACTTTTAATACTTGATACATCTATGGATAACTTTAAAGAACCCTTTCTAAAAAATGGATAAAACGATTTTCTCTTCTTTTCTTTTATTTATTTCCATGCTCAAAACACCAAAGTGAAAGAGTATATGTTTTCTATTTTTAACTCTTGTGTTCGTAACACATTAACGTGCAAAAACAGTAGTGTCACTTTTCACTGGTGTTTTTATCATCGTAGTGGAATAAACGAAAATGAAGATACAAAACGTATATATCTTCACACTGTCTTCTTTTGTAAGTTATTAACATTTATTGTTTTTTTACTTGAAAAACATCTTACCATCACGTCATTTCATTTTGGATAATTATACAACCAAAGCATAAACCAACAAATGTAATGTCGTCTGACGCCTCCCTTTTCCATTTTGATTTTTTAAACAATAATTATTATTTATAAAATGAAATAAAATAAAATAAATTTATTTTATATTATTCATTTATTTTGTACAAGAGAATTTCCAATATTAATTATATTTTCTGTGCTAACTAAAAAAGGTCATATAGATTATTTAATAAATTATCTCATAATAAATTTAATAATCATAAACAGGAAATATTACACCCATAAGTGTGTGACTGCATAGATTTATCACTAAACCGGTAGTAATTAATTCAATTAATTACTAATCAAGGTTGGCATCTAACAACACTCCTTAATGACCGGATAGTATGAAGTAGCAACTTTACAAAGACGGAGCCTGATTAAAGATAATGTATTATTACCTTCTATCAGTACAACTTTGGATTATCCTAAGATATGGTTTAACTGTCAAATCCTATTAGATAACCAATTACTTTACATGTCAATCATTAATGACTAGTAAATGATTCAAGAAACTCCTTTCCTAACTCATTCAATCACTCTGGCCAAGGTCTTGAAATAACCATTAAGATCAATGACAACATAAAGTTCAAACTCATTACCTAGAGTTAATGGATCCCTTCTTGACTTACCACTAATTAGATAGGCACTTAATTATATCAAATGATCATTCAAACAACATTTTTACACACTAGGTGTCCGAAATCAAAACATAATAAGTGACCTATTGATTGCTATGATGATCTAAGGTCAAAGGAAAAATATACATTTTAATCCTTATGAGAATATCCCACTTGACAGTTCATAGGTAATATTAACCATTGAGAATTCTCAATGTGGTCAATTCAATGATCATATCTCTATATGCATCATCTATATATGTAACTTAGTAAATGAGATCTACTAATATCTATCTATTAGATACTATTATATACATATTGATCTAACTGGATCATTAAAGTCCTTATTTGATGATCATATAATCGAGAACATTTTTAGATTAAACCCTAAAGATTTGACTCTCATTATCATAATCTCCATTATAATGGCAAGTGTATCAATTTAATCAAGGACTTATCATATTAGAATACAAACAATAAACATAATATGATAATAAAATCATTTACCATGTTATTAATTAAAATTAATAATCATAAAATTAAGGTATTCAATCTATTACATAACGATTGGGTCATGGGCATAATTCCAACAATCTCCTACTTGACCTAGACCCAATCAGTCATGAACTTCAATCATATCTTCCACTTGTGCTTATAAAACTCCTTTGATCTAAGCGCCTTAGTAAAGGGATCTGCAGCATTCTCCTTTCCTTCAACTTTTTGAATTTGAACGTCCTTATACTCGACAATTTCTCTAATAAGATGAAACTCTCTCAGAACATGTTTGGATCTTTGGTGTAACCTTGGTTCCTTAGCTTGTGCAATAGCACTGGTATTGTCATATAATAAAGGGACAACTTCCTTTATCGAAGGAACCACACCAAGTTCAGTTAATAACTTTTTCATCCAAACAGCTTCCTTAGCTGCATCACATGTAGCTATGTATTCTGCTTCAGTAATTGAATCAGCTACAGTAGCTTGCTTGGAACTTTTCCAACTCACTGCTCCTCCATTCAAGGCGAAAATATAACAAGATGTAAATTTGATATCATCTTTGTCTGATGCAAAGCTAGCATCAATTTAGCCTATTAGCTTTAATTCATAATCTCCTTATGTGAGGAATTGGTCCTCATGTCTTCTCAAGTACTTAAGGATGGTTTTAACCACTTTTCAATGTTCCTCACCTAGGTTACCTTGATACCTGCTCGCTATTCCTATATCAGGTCTTGTACATGTCATGGTATACATGATAGCTCTCATTGCGTTGGCATATGGGACCCTATAAATATGCTCTCTTTCTTCTAGGGTTTTAGGACAATCCTCCCTCCTAAGAGAAATTCTAGTGCCTATCAGTAGATAACATTTTTTGGAATTTTCCATGTGAGAGCTTTTTAAGATAGTATCAATGTACATAGATTGGGAGAGTTCTAGTGGCTTCCTTGATCTATCTCTATAGATCTTGATTCCAAGAATGTAAGATGCTTCTCCCAAATTTTTCATGGAGAATTATTCAAATAGCCAAATCTTTGTCTTTTTCATGGCTAGTACATCATTTCCTCTTCGAAATATGTCATCTACATATAGTACTAGGAAAATAACTATGCTCCCATTAACTTTCTTGTACACACATGGCTCTTCTTTGTATATAACAAAATCGAACTTTACGATTGTTATATTAAAGTGAATATTCCAACTTCGTGAAGCTTGCTTCAAACCATAAATGGATCTTTATACCTTACATATTTTATTAGGAGCAGATGGCAATGTGAAACCTTCAAGTTAAGTCATATAGACATCTTCCTTGAGCTCTCCATTAAGAAATGTTGTTTTCACATTCATTTGTCATATCTCATAATCATAATATGCAACTATAGTAAGTAGAATCTAAATACATTTGAGCATTGCCACAGGAGAAAAAGTTTCATCATAATCAGTACTTCCTTTTGATTATATCCCTTAGCAACAAGATGGGCTTTATAGGTTTCAACTTTTCCGTCTACTCCAATTTTTCTTACCCATTTACATCTTATAGGTTATATATCCTTTGAGGGATCAATTAAAGTTGATACTTTGTTGATTCTTATAGATTCTAAATCAGATTTCATGGCCTTAAACCACTTCTTATGATCTGGACTTGCCATAGCCTCTTTGTAAGTCTTAGGGTCATCATAAATATGTAGGATATCATTAATATGATTATCCCCGTCACCTTGCACCATTAAGTTTAATCAATCTGGTGCACAACGATCCCTAATAGAACTTCTAAGAGGCTCATATTCAATAGGTTTTTCCTCTATTTAATCTTGTTATTGCACCGGTTCTTAGATAGATTCATTAACCGGTCCATTTTTCTCAACGGTTAAGGTTGATACCCTTTGCATTAATTTCAAGACATCAAGTAAAGCTTGCTCAACATGCATCTGATGCTCTTGAGCTTGTGTTGATTCATTAGAATCTTGAATTTCATCGAGATCTATTTTTACACCATGACTTCCTCCATTAAGGAACTTCCTTTCTAAAAAGGTTGCATTTTTGGCCTCAAACACTTTGAGTTCAGAAGGGTGATAGAAGCAGTATCCCATAGTTTCCTTGAGATAGTCGACAAATCTACACTTGTCAGACCTCGCTTTAAACATATCTCACAGCAATCTCTTGACATAAGCTGGACAACCCCAAACTTTCAAATGTTTTAGGTTAGGCTTACTTCCTTTCCACATCTCATATGGAGTTTTAATGACTATTTTACTGGGAACTTTGTTTAATAAATAGGCACTGACTTCTAAAGCATATCCCTATAGGAAGATAGGAAGATCAGTGAACCCCATCATGGATCTCACTGTATCCAATAAGGTTCGAATTCTTCTTTCTGAAACACCATTATGTTATGGTGTTCCTAGAGAAGTCCATTGAGACAAGATTCTATCTTTCCTTAGATAATCAAGAAAATCATCATTAAGATACTCACTGCCACGGTCAGATCTTAGTGCCTTTATATTCTTCTGAGTTTGTTTTTCAACTTCACTACAGAATCTTTTGAATATTTCAAATGATTCAGACTTGTCTTCATAAGATACACAAATTCATATCTTGACATATCATCAGTGAAGGTAATAAAATAAGAATATCCACCTTTAGCTTAAACTTTCATAGGCCCATATACATTAGTATGTATAAGTCCTAAAAGTTCACTAGCTCTCTTTCTAGTTCCAGTAAAAGGAGATTTGGTCATTTTACCTTTGAGACATGATTCACAAGTTTCATATGATTCACAATCATATTGACCAAGGCATCCTTCCTTATGCAACTTGTTTACTCTCTTCTCACTAATATGACCAAGTCAACAATGCCAAAGGTAAGTTTGATTTGCATGATTATCTCTCTTCCTTTTTTGACCAGAAACATTCATAATTGGATAAACAATTATTTTAGGTAAGACATAAAAACCATATTGTAAATAACCACTGATATATAATTCATCACCATGAAATATATTACATTGGTCATTCTTAAAGTTTGTATGAAATCCTCTTTTTTCTAATGATGAAATGGAACAATGTTTGAAATAAACTTAGGAACATAATAACAATCTTCTAATAATAAAGTCTTTCCCGTAGGCATAACAAGAGAAATAGTTCCTACAACTAGGGCAGCAACACTTGCTCCATTCCCAACTTGTAGCTTAACTTCTCCCTTCTTCAATCTTTTACTGATTCTTAAACCCTGCAACATACTGCAGATGTTAAAGCTACTACCAGTAGCTAATACCCACTTAGTAGAATCAATAGTAGTTAAAGAAATCATGAAATTTTTTTTCATAAATGTCCCACCTTGTTTCTTGCCTTTCAAAGTAGCCAAATACTCTAGGCAGTTCCTCTTCCAATGTCTCTTCTTTAGAAGAAACATTCAGCATCCTTTTGGTCAACTCTCTTCTCCTTACCCTTGGATTTGTTCCAAACACCCTTGGGCAAAAGGTGATTTTTCTTGGGCTTCTTTTTGCCCTTCCACTTACCCTTAAAAGAATTACCAACCAAGTTCACAGACCCTGATACTTTCACCTTCTCAGATATTTGATTTTCATAATTGATCAACAAGTTGAACATTTCATGAAGATCACAGTCCATCTTCTCCATGTTAAAATTAGTAATGAATGGTGAAAAAATATCAGTAAGAGATTATAAGATCAAATCTTGTGACAACTCTTTTCCTAGTGAACAACTAACTTCTCAAGTTGTTTTATAAGATAAATCATCTTAAGAAGATGGGGTCCCACAGGAGATTTGGGCTTCAGTTCAAACTTAAATAGGGAGTTGGATAACTGGTATCTAGCAGTCCTACTTTGTGACCCATACATGTCCTTAAGATGCTCAATGATCTGTGGAGGATTCATACCTTCATGCTGCCTTTAGAGTTCAAAACTCATTGATGCTAGAATAATGCACTTGGCATTAGTACTTTGTTCATTGTACTTAAAATATGCATACAATGCATTAGCATCATCAATTTCCTCAGGAGGCACTTCCTTCATGGGTTTATCGATCACTTTGATAAGTTTTTCATGCATGAGAACAATTCTCAGATTGCAATACCAATCATCAAAATTGTTACCTGCTAGCTTGTTAGCATCAAGAATGCTTCATAATGATATAGTAGACATTTTTTAGAAATCTAATAAAAAAACACCAACATAAGAACGCAATCATATATCATTAAGACGTGGACTTTTATCTAAATGATATAAAATCTTTAAAACATGAATGAGCCGTTTGGTTGTCAAGTTGTTACTCATGCATAATAAAGAGTGATAAATTTCCTATTTTATAGGCTCAATACTATATAGTCACCTGGTTGTTAGGTCGTTCCTATTAGTATAATTTAATTTATCCATCTAAGTGACGGAGAATTAATTAATATTATACTCCCTAGGTAGTCTAGCCAAAAGTATAAAATTAAGTAATTTTTCCTCACACATGCATCATATGTAATAAAAAATATTATTTATCCCTGAACTACAAGTTACCTGGTTATCTGGTCATTCCTTGTAAACAAAAATAAATATTATTATCTACATGGGTAGAAAATCCTTTTTGATAAAATATCATATATTATATCAAAATAAACTTAATAATTTTAAAGGGTCAAGATTTCATGTTATTAAAACAATTTTTAAAACATTAGTGATCATATCACGTTTTTATTTCTAATAAAAATAAAAAATCTATATTAAACCATACTTTACTACAACATTCGTACAAAAGCTTTTAATGAGTATTCATGTAGAAAAAACAATTTTTGTAAAAGCTTAAAAACAAAAGCTTTAAAAACAACCTTTGCATTTAACCATACTGCAACTTCTATGAAAGCTTAAAAACAAAACCTTTAAAAACAACCTTAGCATTTAAACATACATATAACATCTATTAAATGCATTTAATGCATTTACTGTGCACAAACTTTTATGGACAACATATGTCCAATGCTTAGGATTTGTTTGCCATTTTTCACGCTTTTAACCATTGGTCTACTTACGAGAAATAAAGCCAAGATGTTCTCATGCATATTAAATGAACAATTTTTATGTGTTAAAACAAAAAACACAAATCATTGGTCTTTATCAAGTATAATGTAAACGCAAAATTGACTCTGATACTAATTATAAGATCGCAAATACAGGGGAAATAAAAAATTGCAATCCTATATTTATCTATTGCATTTAACAAATATATTAATAATAAGAACAGACAAACATAGATAGCTGAAATTTGTGAGGATTAACTAATACTAAACCTCGAAAATACGAAATCTTTATGTACTCTACACCGAAAAATAAGTCCCGTTTTCAATACATGATATGCTATAGTTAAATTTTGAAAAACTCTTTCATCAAGAATATAACAAAACAATTTTGTCTCTTTTCTCGTGTTTATCTTTCAAGTACAAAATCGAGAGTATGAATTTTTTTTCTTTGTTTGTTCACGTACTACCTGAACGTAAAATTGAAGAAAGATGAAAGAGTATCTATCTCTTACTCTTCTCTCTGTGAAAATGTATATTTTCGTTTATCTTTTACGTACAGTTCATAAAAAAAAGAAAGAGTATATCTTCATGTATACTTTTCTGTGTAAGTCTTATATTAATGTTACTTTTTCAAAACAAGGAAAGAACTTTTCATAAAAACAATGTCTCTTTCCACCAAATGCAAATACCATTTAACGACTTTGCTTTCCTTTTTCTTCTCTTTTTATTTATATTATTATTATTATTTATAAAATGAAATAAAATAAAACTATTTTATTTTATTTATTTATTTTTTACAAGAGAATTTTCAATATTAATTATATTTACTGTGCTAGTAGAAATATAATAATACGTCATATAGATTATTTAATAAATTATCTCATAATAAGTTAAATAATCATAAGTAGGAAATATTACAATTGTAAGTGTGTGACCACATAAGTTCATAACTAAGTCGGTAGTAATTAATCCAACAAATTACTAATTAAGGTTGGCGTCTAATAACACTCCTTAATGACCGGATAGTATGAAGTAATAACTTTACAAAGACGGAACCTGGTTAAGAATAATGTGTTATTACCTTCCATCATTATAGCTCCGAATTATTCTAAGGTATAGTTTAACTGTCAAACCATTAGATAAACAACTATGTTATGTGTCAATCATTAATGATTGGTGAACGACTTAGAAATCTCCTTTTTCTCACTCATTCTATTACCCTGACCAAGGTCTTGAAACAACCATTAAGATCAATGACAACATAGAGCTCACACTCATTATCTAGAGTCCGGATCCCATTTTTACTCACCACTAATTAGATAGGATACTTAATTATATCCAATGATTATTCAACTAGCATTTTTACTTACTAGGTGTCTGACATCAAAACATAATAAGTGACCTAGTAATTACTATGATGATCTCAGGTCAAAGAAAAAATATACATTTAAATCCTTAAGAGGATATCCTACTTAATAGTTCATAGGTAATATGAATCATTGGGAATTCCCAGTTTGGTCAGTCCAATGATCATATCTTCATATGCATCATCTATATATGTAACTTAGTAAATGAGATTTATTAATATCCATCCAATAGATAATATTAAATTGTTGGATCCCGTTTCCGGAACCCAACCTCGAAATCATAAATCGAAAAATAAAGTAGGTGAAAGCGAAAGAACGGATCATAAAGCGAAAGTGGGCCAAACGGCAAAACGAATGAACGGACGGAATCAAAAGCGAAAGCCAAAGTGAGCGAATTCCAAAAAAATCAAACCGGATCAAAAAGCGAAGGAATCGAAAGCGCGTGTGGAACCAAAAGAATCGAAAGACTGCAATCAAACTTAAGGTCAAATTCTGACATCCGAAAACACATACTTTAAAAGAAAACAAACAAACGCATTGGAAAACTATAAAGACGATCCAATCTATCTCAATCCGCTTAGACAATTAGGTCTAAGCCCAAATCCAAATTGGTATAATTTTTTTTCATCATTCAAAACAATTCAATTTCCCATTTGGAATTCATCAATTCCATAACCTCAATTCATTTTATGCTTCATATGCGAATCATAACCATGAATTCAAATATCTTCTTTTTCTTTTCCATAAAATCTCACACATACAAAATTAAATACCATCAATTCTTAAACAATTAGC
>JAOSBK010000006.1:2885412-2914561 GCA_027568895.1 Erythroxylum shatona | reverse complement strand
TGGGGGTGGTACGGAGTAGCAACCTTATGGGTTACCCCATACTTAGCTAATAACGAATCAAAAAGTTTATTACAAAAGTGTGATCCCCCATCACTAATGATAGCCCTAGGTGTGCCAAAACATGTAAAAATATTCTTCTTCAAAAACTTAACAACACGTCTAGACTCATTTGTAGGCAATGCCTCTTCTTCCACCCATTTCCTAACATAATCAACATCAACCAATATATATTGATTTGAGAAAGACATAGGAAATGGTCCCATGAAGTCTATGCCCTAAACATCATAAACCTCACAAACAAGAATGTTAGTCAATGGCATGTCATGTCTCCAAGTAGTGTTTTCGACCCTTTGACACTTATCACAAGATTTGACAAATGCAAATGCATCTTTAAATAAGGCGGGCCAATAGAAACAACATTATAAAACATTATGAGTTGTCCTAGATGCACCATAATATCCCCCAGCCTCTCTAGAATGACAATGATGTAACACAGGGGACATTTCCTCTTCAGGAATACAACACCTAACAATACCATCCACACAAATCTTGTAAAGAAAAGGATCATCCCAAAGATAGTATCTTACTTCAAAAAATTTTTTTGTCTTTTAAGTATAAGAAAGATAAGGGGGATAGATATTACCAGTAAGATAGTTTATATAGTCTGCAAACCAAGGAGTGACCGTCATCCACTATATCTATCTAAGGCACAATAAAAGTCATGTCCAACTAATTTCTCAATAATCTAATCAATCAAAGGTAAAGGAAAATGATATTTCTTGGTGCCATCATTCAACTTCCTATAATCTATGCACGTTCTCCACCCAGTTACCTTTTTAGTGGTTATTAATTCATCTTTTTATTTTCAACCACAGTGGTGCCTCCTTTCTTTGGCACCACTTGCATAGGACTAACCCAACTAGAATCAAAAATTGGATAGATAATACCTGAATCTAGAAGCTTTACTACCTCATCTTTTACTACCTCCTTCATATGTGGGCTAAGTCTCCTCAGGGGTTGCACTATCACTTTACTTCCATCCTCTATGAAAATGCGATGTGTGAAAAAAGTGGGGCTTATACCCTTGATATTTGTAATAGACCACTAAATGGCCTTTTTGTGGTCGCACAAGACCCTCAACAGCTGCTCCTCCATGGCATCTAACAAACAAGAAGAAATAATAACTGGTAAGTGCTCAGGTGGGTTAAGATAAACGTACTGCAAATAACTCGGAAGAGGTTTAAGGTCAAGAAAAGGGAGCTCTTCAATTGAAGGCTTCAAAAATAGTTTAGCTAGACGTTGGAGAGGCTCGTATGATCTATAATGTGTCTAATATGCCTGACCAACTCCTCTGCAACATCCTCCAACTCTTCTTGCAATTCTTCCCCTAACTTTTTGATCATTTCTTACTCTTCCCTTTCTAATGAATCTGCATAAACAATAGAAGAATCATCAGCGTCGGAAGAATAAATATCAATAAAATTGCAAGAGTCAAGAGTAGACGGATGCTTCACAGCATTGAACACATCAAACCCTAGTTCTTCATCTTAAAGTCTCAAGATGAGCTTTCCACGTTAAACATCGATGATGGTCCATGCAGTGGCCATGAAAGGTCTCCCAAGATTGATGGGGATGTCTATATCTTACCATGTCAAGGACTAAGAGATCCACCAGGAAGATAAACTTCTCGACCTTGACTAATACATCCTCAATGGTTTCCCTTGGATAAGTGATTAACCTATCTACAAGTTGACGTGAAATAGTTGTGGGTTTGGGCTCTGCCAACCCTAACTTCCTAAAAATAGAAAGAGACATTAAGTTAATGCTCACACCCAAATCCATTAACGCCCTATCTATATGTAAATCACCAATAACACAAGGAATAGTAAAACTCCCTAGATCCTTAAGCTTCGGTGGTAGCTTTCTCGACAATATGTCCGAACACTCCTCATTCAGCTTCACCGTGGCGTACTTCTCAAGCTTCCTCTTATTAGACAAAATTTCTTTCAAAAACTTATCATAAGAAGGCATCTGTGCTATGGCCTCAACAAAAAGAATGTTTATATGTAACTTTTTAAATATCTCGAGAAAATGACCAAATTGCTAATCTAATTATGTACATTTCATCCTTTGAGGATAAAGAATCTGAGATCTTACCAGATGTGTGGTGGGGTCAACAAATAACCTTGGATGATCCTCCTTTTTAGTTGGTGATTCCTTGGCCTCCTCGCCACTTTCTTGACTCTCTTTTTCTTCACTCTTTTCCACTTCTTTATCCTTCTAATTCTCCTTAACTTCTTCAAGTTGTTTACCACTCCTCAATAAAATTTCCTTTGCATGTTCTCTTTGGGTTGGACTTAGTAGTGCTAGGAATTGAACCCAAAGGTCTTTCTTTCAATAAACTTGCAATCTGGCTGATCTAATTCTCCAAGTGTCTGATTGAAGATTTTTGGTTCTGCATCCTAACCATGGTACTAGAAATGTACTTTTAAAGTAACTCTTTGAGATTGGATTTCTCTATTGGCGTATGATTAGGAGCCTTAAAATTGGGAGGTGACTGTCTCTAAACATTGGATGATTGTGGTTGTGCCAGCTGATCGTTCTGCCAAGAGAAATTTAAATGATTCCTTCACCTTGAGTTGTAGGTATTAGAATATGGGTCCCCTCGTTATCTATTGTAATTGCCCATATAATGGGCCTCTTTTATCCCTTGAGAAAAAGGATTCCTAACTTGACACTCAGAAGATGCATGGGAATCTCCACCACAATGCTCGCAAACAACACAACTTCTTAATGAAAAGCTAGCTCCTCCTCTCACACTGTGAATCAGATTATCTGATTTCTTCATCAAAACATCCATCTGAGAAAATAAAGCCACTGTATTGTCTACTACACGAGCTCCTGTAGGTCATCTGAGATGCCTTTCTGTATGATATTGAAAACTACTAGTGGCCATCTCGTCAATCAACTTGTTGGCTTGATCTGGCATTTTTCTCATTAAACTACCTCCTGTCGCAACATTTATGGTACTCCTGGTCGATGGGGTCATTCCTGTATAAAAAGTATTGACCTACTTGTAAGTAGAGAACCCATGATTAGGACACTGTGCCAACATATCCCGAAATTGCACCCGCACTTCATATAAATTTTCATTTTCATATTAGGTGAAGGAAGTGATCTCATTCTTCATCTTTGCAACCTTGGCAGGAGGGAAAAATTTTTCAAAAAATAATCTCATCCCATGTAGTAATTGATCCCGAATGTAAACTAGCCAACCATTCTCTGGCCTTATCCCTTATAGAAAATGGAAATAACCTTAATCTCACCACATCTTTGGATACTCCATTCTGCTTGAACAAATCACAAATATCCAGATATGTCTCTAGATGGGTGTTTGGATCCTCCAAAGGCAATCCTCCAAATTGAGATGCTCTCACCATGGATGTAATGCTGTGAGAAATATCAAAACTCACAGTTGTGATCGTCGGCCTTATAATAGGAGGCATGGGTCTATTACTGTGCCCCATAGTCAAATCCATCATAGTCAACTCCCTTCTCTCTTCATTATGTGGTGTCAACCTCTCCTCGTGCTGTTCCATCTCTTAAAACTGCTCTTCTCTAATCCTTTCTACTGTGTTACTACTACAAGCCATCCTGGTTTCAATCTTAGCATCTAGTAGCAAATTCTCAGGCTCTTAACCCCGAGTGAGCATAAACAAAATGAAGCAAATAAAATGCAAATAATAAAAGAGCTATGAAAGGAAAATAAAACACACCTGAAGAAGAGCAATCAAGGAAATAACTAAAATACGCAAATAAACAACAAGGTAAGAAATAAATCTGAGACAATTAACACTGTCTAATCTAATGACTCACAATAAAATTTTTTTCCCTGACAACGGGGCTAAAAATTTGTTGCGACCTAAACAAAAAAATATAAATTAAATTCTATCTAAACCAAATAGAGGCAAGCGCACCCCGTCGACAAGTAATATAAAACGGTAAGAACCAGATATCATACCCAAGGGAAATTCCAACATGTAAGAAAGTTAAATTAAACGATGAAAAATTACTCGAACAATCAAGAATTGATTGATTTGAAAATAACATAAATTAAAGTAAGCAATTCAAGGAAATATGAAAAATGCAAGGTATGGATTAAAAAATGAATAGATTTAATCAAATGATAGAAATCGGTTAAGGTATTAGATTTCAATTGGATTGGACACTAAAAATAAAATTGTAATGGTGGATTGGTTTAGGAAATACTTCACTTAAGCAAGTTGAACCCAATGTTCATGGGTGTTCCCTTCTCTTCTAAATCCGAGTCACCACTTTGTTCATAGATAATTTGGAACAAAAGGCGTTAAATACAAGAAGCAGAAAAAATTAAGCTCATTAATCCAAGGTATCCTCACACAAGATCCTAAGGTTGATTTACACTTTACTCTCAAGTATGTCGCTTGATTAATTTTTTGACAAATTAAATTCCATTGGTTATGGCATTAAATTGTCTAAGGTCTTAATTTAGGTGATCAAGCTAAATTAGGACTAAATATGCAATCAATCAAGAAAAAATCAATACCATAAAAATTATCCTAATCCAATATCAATCATAACGTTAACCAAAGAGAAAAACTTACACATATTCATCAATGTGACATAATCATGGTCATAATATATGTTTGCATTGATTAAATCCACAAAGTTAAAATAAATAAGAATAAAAATAAAAATAAAACACCCCCTTTTCCATAGCTGCAATATGCTTGCTTTATACTTTTTCTTTCTTGACGAGCTAACGTGTTTTTCTAGCAAGCTTCCAACATTATGTGTGTCACTAGTTGCTTCCTTAGCCACTTGCTGCTTCAACGTTGCTCACCAGTGGAAAAGTTGTTCATGCCACCAGTTTCCACGTTGTCTTTTTTCACCTAATGCTAGCATCTCCTCTCTCCACCAGCTTCTTCAATATGAGTTTGCCACCAGCTACTTGCCACTCGTTACCTACACAACACCTCCTTGCTTTATGCTTTCAGCCCATGCACGCACGCCTAGTCTCTCTTCACCAGCTAACGTTTTATTTTTTTCCACTAGCTACTAGATGTCAAGCCACCATCTCACGTAATTCCTCTCCCCAACTGCTCACATCTTTAAGTCACTAGTTATTGCCAACATCTTTGTGTGGTGGGGAACATGTGTGTGAGGGTTGTCAATGTTGTTTATCTCCAACAAGAGCTCCTTTATTTCTTTTTTCTCCACACAGCTTCTTGCCTCAACGTGAGTGAGTGGAGAGTCTCCAATGGTGTTGTAATGTGAGTGAGTAAACAAATTTGAGTGGGGGCTGCTTCGATTCTCCTTTCTACCGACAACTACGTTTCTTCATCTCCACAGTAGCTATGTGCCTTCTTCCCTCTAATAGGTAGGGCATAGATGCTTCAACGTGATCTTCATTTATTAGCCACCAACATGTAATGTTGTTTGGAGAGTGATAAGTGATAGTGCAACATGAGTGGAGAGTCTAAGTTAGCACCAATGCTCCTTTCCTCTCCTCTAGCTAATGTATTTAATCTATATCAGCAGCTGTAAAAAAATGGGAGGAGCGTTGGAGTGTTCAGCCATCCTCTTATCACCAAGATGCAAGTTGTCTTTTATGTAGAATTTTTTTATGTCTTCTTTTCTCAAAGAAAAGGAGAGCGGCTGGTCAATAAAGGTTGCGTGACAGGTGTTTTTATTTTGTTTGGCAAAATGAATGGAGATGTGTTATTGGAGGCTAGCTGTAAGTGGAGTGGTGGTGGGCTGAAGTGGGGGATGTAGCATGGTAGAAGCATGGAGGTTGTGTTGATGGAAGTGAAGGCTATGTTGGGGGGGGGGGGGGGGGGGTTGTGGGGGGGGCTGTTGTCGATGGGAGTAGCTATTTCGATAGAGTGAAATAATAAAATGTGGGGTTGTTGTTGTCTCTTATTACGCTGAAGCGTGGAAATTATATTGAATATGATGCTCGAGAATTTATTTCTCCTAAATTCTTGCTCAAAAAAATCTAAACTTGGTCCCAAAAAATCCGTCCATGAGTCAAAAATTTAAGTATAAAATTTTAGAATTTTTGGCTAAACCAATCTCGAGATAAAAATCCCACAATTGCTAAAGGTCATGCCAGAAACCCATAATTTGCTTCTTTTGAGAGCTTTTCTTACTTTAGGCCTTTAAATGTCCCTAATTTAATATGTGCCTAGAATTAGAACAAATAACCCTTAATTAGTGCATTTAATCCTTAAATGGACAAGAGTTTAGCAAATTATAAATCTAAAATTAATATAAAAATGTCCGTTAATAGATATTCACCGAAAGCATTCAGCAGAGAACTTTGTCTTTGTTCCTTATCCATCACCGAATATTGAATTGTTATTTTTCTTGGGTGTGATTGAGTTATTCTTATTGCTGGGAAGAAAAGCTGAACCAAGTAAGTAGTTCTAATGGTATTTTTATGATGTAACTATATACATGCTTGCATAGGTTTGAGAATTGTGGTTACAGTGATGAATAATTTAGATGATGGATTTGAGAATTAGGAATTATTTAACACTGTATTGAATGGATTCTGGATTGAGATATATAAAAATTTATGTAATTTGATGCAGAAATATATGTCTCTGTTATGGTTGAGAAGATTACATATATGGCTGATGTACTGTTCATATATGAAAATATATGACATGTTAACAGAGGTGAATTTGAATAAGTTTAGAATTAAGGGATATTTTTAACTCTATGAGTTCTATGAATGATTATGATGATGTGTTAGTGTTGGAATTGAATATGAGATTGCTGGATGTTGTGTAATTTGAAAAGAAAATGTAGAAAATGAAAGAAATGTAGTAAGAATAAAAATACAGTAAAGAGAAAAAGTTGAACATGATTTCACGTGCATGCATAAGTTTTTAGTGTTTAAATATTGATTTGATTTGTTTGAGTTGTGAAGAGTTGAAATGGAAGTAGAAGAATTGGTTTAAGTGTGATATGTGTTCATTGAATAAGATGAAGTGAGAAATCTGGAGAAAAATGGAAGAGAGGAAGAAAATTGCGATTTCTAGGAAAATAGGCTATTGGAAAAGTTGGGTATTGGAAGTTACCCTCGTGCTTATGCACGACAGTGACATTGCTGGGTATGTTGAAAGTCACCCTTATGCTTATGCACAATGGTGACATTGCTAGTTATGTTGGAGGTCACCCTTGTGCTTATGCACGATAGTGACTTTGAAGGGTTGACTCATCGTAAAGACCTTTGTTTCTTTTGGCCATAACTTTGCCATCTGACGTCCAAATGACATGATTCTTGAACAAATAGATTAATAAGACATTTCTTTTCATCTCCACCAAAAATCCTAGCAATTTGAACTAACTTGGGAGAGATAGAGTGAAAAACATAGGACAGGTCTGACTGAGGGTGTTCTCAAATAGTCCAACATTTTTGTCCTTATCTATCACACCCATGACTCTTCTCTCTCACACCCTCTCACGTGCATGAGTCACTCACCCCTGTGAGATTGTTCCCTCATGACCATGGGTGCTGATGGCTAGACAATTTTTAAATGTTACATCATGACACAGTGTTCTCTGATAGTATATGCACTCGAGAAAAATTATAGACTGAACAGTCCTTTTTCTTTTTATCATAAATTTTCTAGATATCAAAATGATATGATCTTTGATTTGGATTAAATGGGAAACATATGGATACAAATCATATGTAGAAAATGAATTGTAATTCAGTCTCTAATATGTTTAATTTCTGGATGGAAGTTGAGTATAGTATGCTGTTTCAAAGTGAGAATAATCTGAGAATTTTTGGAGTATAAATTGTAGGTTATTGAACGAAATTAAATGATTTTGGTGTCATTAGAAACTTAAGACATTGAAGAATAACTTTCTAGAAGGAAGTATTGCCTAATTTTGTCATTTACCTTATTAGATTAATTATGCAAAGTTAACTCGTATGTATGTTAGAAAAATCTGAAGTGGTCAATTAGGTTATGAAATTAATTTCACATTGTTTAATTTTGGTCCAAATTATAAATACAGATGATATTAATGAGGGCTTTGATATCTGAATGATTTGATGATAAGGATCACAATAAGATACCCCAGAATTGTCATTGAATATGCATTGTGCATATTTTATATAAGTAGATGTGCATAAAGGAATACTTGTACATTTGTGCAAAAGTGTGATATTTGTAAATGTTTTTTTTATGATATAATGGAGCTCATTGGATGCCAGTCAGACATTGTTGGACCATCCAGGCAATAGTATATTGAAGCGTACTGTGAGTCGACCTAGATGATTTTTCTAGGATTGATTTGATTTGATTTGCTTAAATTTATAATATTATTGACCTGTTGTGATTTGTTTATGAATTTCAGACTCAAAGTTCGAGGAGTTGTTTAATAGTTGGGCATGTATTGGAAGTGCTCTAATTTGATGTGTAATTTTGTATGACATATGAATTCTCAGTGAAAGTTGAATGCCAAACTTAGGTCCGACGATTATGAATTTCTGATTCAACGTCATATATGACATATTTAGTATTTGTTGCATATCATAAAATGCATGATCAGGTAAAGGCGTTGTGGTCGGAGTTGCCATTAATGAAAGCACTTACACATAAAGCTTTACTATGTGATTTATGTTTCTGCATGTAGAGCTATGCTCCGTGATATATGTTTCTAACCGAGCCCAATGGGCTAGTATTTGTTTTTGTATATGAAAGGCACTCGGTCGCAATAATAATAACGAATGTGGAGTCTCATATGTACTTGTATTAATATAAATATGTTCTAATTAGAAATGATTACATGGAATGCCATGTTGATGTGAGTATTTGGAAAATACACATTCTGAATAAATATTTGTGAATTATGTGATTTGTGTATATGACTTGGTTGAAATCAATGATGATGGTCTACTCATTGAGTTCGTAAAACTCATAAAAATTGCAACGTGGCTTTTCAGCTATGAGACAGGAGACTTATTATCTTATTATGGATTAGAGGAAAATTTTAGACTATGTTATGACTCAGTGGTCTATCAGCTGACATCAGAAGAGTTATAACTTTTATTTTGTAGTTTTTGCTGGAACCTGTATGAGGTTTTGGAAGTATTTGTTTAATGGAAACAGTGTAAGTTTTGTGAATGAATGAAATGTTTAGTTTTAAAAATTTTGCCACTTTTAAATATGTTAGATGATATCATATGAAAGTTGGATTTATTTTGCTCTAACATACCATTATCGTAGGATATGTACTTGAATGTCTATATGTTCAGGTATATACCTTATGGTAGTGGGATGTTGCATAGAAGGTTGAACTATTTTCATCTTCATGAACAATAGTCTCGGGCCCAGGTAGTTCATTTGCATCTATTTAAGCATCTTAAGCTTCCATTAATTCAATTTTGCTCCCAGTTTCTTCTCTTAGAAGAAACTCTTTCTTTAAAAAGACAGCATGTTTTGAAACAAACACCTTTTGTTCCGATGCATGGTAGAATTGATATCCTATAGTTTTCCTAGGATATCCTACAAACAAACACTTGTCAGATTTAGGTTCAAGCTTATCTAACTGAATCTGCTTCACATAAGTAAGACAACCTAAAACTTTCATATGAGAAAGATAAGGTTTCTTGTTAGGCATATCTCTTATAGTGCAACATCAACTAACTTGGATAGGACTCTGTTTAATATATAGGCAGAAGTTTCGAGTGCATAGCTCCAAAAGGATTTTGGTATATTCGCTAAACCCATCATAGACCTCACCATGTCTAAAAAGGTTCAGTTTCTCCCCTTAGCCACACCATTAGGTTGTGGTGTGTATGGTGGAGTCCACTTGGACAATATTCCATTATCCTAAGATAATCCAAAAACTCTTAGCTTAATTATTAACCACCTCAATCTAATTAAAGTGATTTAATACTTCTCCCAAGTTGTTTATCAACTTCATTTCTGAATTCTTTGAACCTTTCTGAGGCTTCAAACTTGTATCTCTTAAGATACACATAATTATATCGAGAATGATTATGGATAAAGGTCTTTGGCATGTATGGAAATCTGACCATATACATCAACACGTATTAGGTCTAAAAGTCATCAGATGCCTTCTTTTGCTTCAAAGACTCTAGATAGGCCTTACATTTTCTAGTATAGTGGTCATCCTTACCACAGTGGAAGCAAGTTCCCTTCAAGGCAATTTTCTTTTCTTTCTTGACACCTCCCTTAGGCCCTGCGAACTTCTTCTTCGTTTGACTCTTTTTCTTCAAACCATAAGAGTCCACCAACTCAGGAATTGTGATGTATATATTGTTCATTTGATAATTAAGCATAAATTGTGAGTAACTATTGATTAAATTCGTTAGAATTAAGTCAATACTTAATTCATGATCTAAAACAAAACCCAAGGAGGATAACCACTCGATGTAGCCATTCATCCCCAGTATGTACTGCACTACAGATGTCCCTTAAGCCATTTTGGAGAAAAATAGCAATCACGAAGTCTCGAACCTTTCAGACCTTCCTTGCTCCTCAAACGGCTCCTTAAGATGATAGATTATGGTATGAACATCTATAGCCTCATGCTGCTTTTATAGCTCTGGTGGCATAGTGGCTAGTATAATACAACTAACCATGTCCCTATCAACGAGAAGCTTGCTATATACCCTCCGATCATCATTAGAGGAATCAACAGCCAGGGGATCGGGAAGAGTGATTGACCCTAAGTTTATTATATAAATTGGCGACATTTTTATGACTTTTACTACACTTCTTGGTTCCTATTTCTAGATTTTATGCTTAAATTGGCTCTTGAGTGTCTACCTTTATTTTATGTAGTTTGAGAGTAAAATTGTCACAAATTAGTTTAATTGCACTAATTAATTTTCTGATAACAATTGATACTATAAACTACCATTTGTTCATTGTAGGAGATTCAAGGAGAAGAGACTCAAGAAGAAGATAAAGAGTCAAGGAAAGGCTGAAGTCAAGTCAACAAGTGACCAAGTGCAACAGGAAGTTCGTTGCGATAAAAGGGATCTATCGCGATGACGAAGTATGAAGAATTCCAGGTAGAACTTTTAGGAATGTTCGCCGCGGTGAAAATTAATTCCTTCGCAGTAGCGAAAGAACCAACAATGAAACTAAAACTTTTGGGAAAAGTTTTCCACGGTGAACTTATCTGTTGCCGTGGCAAACCTCAGAATACCTAAACCATTTTCAAAAGTTTACCCACTGTGTGACTCAATCCAAACCCATTTTCTTTTAAAAACTTACCATTTTAGGCTAAGGAGAGCCGACACTAAAAAACACAACACCCTCACTCTCTCTCAAACTTCAGACATTCATCATCCCCTCTCCTCCATTTTTCGTCGTCAACTCCACCTATAGCTGCTACCATGGATGCTTCCAGTGGGTTTCCACTTATGAGTTCTCCTAAAGTAATGCTTGGCTAGGCACCCCTTTCCTCTTGAAGATGTATCAATGGCTAGAGTTCAATGGGATTCGAAGGGGAGTAATTTAATCATGTTCAGCTACATTGTTACGAACTCCTAGGTTTAGGATTTGTGATTTGTTGTTGAATATTCTTGATTAGCGATTAATCAAGTGTTGAACATTCAATGTATTATTGGGATTTGTTAATGTAGGACTTGGAACTTGAATATATGAAGTCTCATATATGTCTATTTGTGATTTGGTTAATTCTCTTTTATTTGCTTAGTTGTGTTTGATATTGAGATGATGCTAGGTCCTAAAATGACTTATTGCATTGACTTACATATTGCACACACTAAGATGCATTCAACAAGGTTTTAAGAAATGGAGTTCATTGATTAAAACCTTGGACTTAAAGAGTTCTTTAAGGTTTACCATTTGAAATTTAGTGATTCACTCCCATAAAAATTCACTTTAAAGTATGATAGCCAAAGCTCGTTTTCAAGAGGATACTATCTTCATTAGATATTGGTTTTCATTTTATCGCTTTTCTATTCCCGAAATCCAAAAATACTTTCATTACATTTTCTCCGAATTCACTTATTTTTGTTCAATTTTCCAAAGACTAAAACCCCTAATTCCTTGCTAATTTGGTTTGCATATCATGACATATAGGGTAGCTTAGTTCCATTGATCAGGTTTCAATTATGTGAAACAACTCGAGGTTGCATTCTATACTACAATCCTTGGAAATTAAAATTTTGATTTGACCTCCAAGGGTAAGAATAGAAGGCTTCAAACCAAAATGGCGCCATTGCTGGGGAACCAAGCAATTGGTTCTTTAGGTTAGCTATTGTCATTTTTACTGCTAAATGAGATAAGGAACCTTAGTTTAGATTGCATCTTAGATAGTTTAGCATCATACTTGTCAATAGCATAGGATTTCATTTTTTCATTAGCATAAAATTTTTGGAAAACTCAAACAAATAGGATACCAAACTTTTTGCACACTACATACTTAGCATTTTTACACTGCATAGTTTTGAACATTTCTTTGTTGCTTTTTCATACATACATACTTTACTTGAACACTTTACTCTTACACACACTCTCATACACCACGCACTTGTATCCTTCACATTTTGCCTTTTTAATTGATTTTGTGTGCTTGCAAGAATTTTTGTTACTTTTTATTTTATTTTAGTTTCATTTAAAATTGTTTCTGTGCATGCCTAAGAAAGTCAAACTTTTACCTTTTTACCTTGAAATTGAGAGACGTTTGAGAAAAATTAGAAAGGAGAGAAGAGAAAAAGAGTATAGTCGGCTAGGGAGTGAGAGTGAGTTGATAGACAGAGTGATCATGGCCGAGAACCCAGCTTTTCTGCAAAACCTAACTTTCATGCTAACCAACCTAGGAATGGTGGTATTGGAGGTAATGGAAAACATGAGCGGGTTGGAGATAATAATGGGACTGAATGAAGGAGAACAATTAGGGAAGCAACAACTTTTGATGTCAATTATGACCCATTTACTGTTGCTTGTCCTAATTTTGATGTTAATTTTGAAGTAAAAGGATTACTCATTAAGTCCCTTCCTAAATTTCATGGATTGATAGGAGAAGATCCCTACATGCATTTACAATCTTTGTCCATGATCTGTCAAAGTAGGAAGTCAGTGGGAGCCTCACTCGATCAAGTACTATAGAAGATTTTCACTTATCATTGGAAGGAAAAGCCCAGGAGTGGTATATGAGCCTCCTAAAGCATGTGGAAAATGCCTATCATAGTTGGGCAAATTTTAGAAAGGCATTCTTTAAAAAATATTTTTCAGCCTCCAAAACTTCATCAATGAGGAAGGAGATCTATTTAGCATGGCAGGATTATGATGAATCCTTGTATGATTTTTGGAACCTCTTCCAAGATCTATTGTCTAGATGCCTCCATCACTAGATACCTGATGATTAGTTAGTGCAGTATTTTTATGATGGGTTGAAAAATCAAGATAAAGGTATGCTGGATGCAGCATCGGGAGATTCATTGATTGATCTTACAGCTACAGAAACATAGGATTTGATCAAGACGATGGCTTTGAATCATCAACAATACAGTGTTAGAGAGACCAGAGAAGTGCATGAGTTGGGCGCCATAATAGCCCAATCCAAAAGAATGGAGAGTTTGGAGTGAAAAGTTGACTCTTTGGAGAGTAGAGTTACCTCACAATTATCCTTCATCACTGCAAAACTGAAGAATATGAATGTGCATCACTCGACATCTTCTATGGATCTTACCGCACCCAGTTGTGATACTTGTGGGTCAGTGATGCACATATCTAGTGTTTGCCCCGGTCGGTATGAAGAGGTGTCCGTAGTGTATTCGAGATGATCAAATAAAAAATGGGACCTCTACTCTAACACTTATAACAAGGGATGGAAAGCCAACCCTAGTTTCAGTAATAGGAATGAAGAGGGAAGGGCTCCAAACATATTTCAACAAGGAGGAGGAGCTGGTACTTCCACTAATCAGTTCCCTAACTAACAGCAAGCCCTGACTATCCCACCCAAGGAGGACACCAACCAACTGCTGTACAATATGATGTCTTTGATGAAGGAAGAAAGGAATCCTAACAACAATCAGTTCAATGCCCTAGCTCTCTTATTCAGCAAGACTCCTCAAAGAATGCTGCTCAGTTTAATGCTTTAGAAAAGAGAATGGAGCAATGGGAGAAAAAAGCTAAAAATATCAATTCCTTTGTCACCCAATTGTCCAACAACATGAGTAAGAGTCAAGCGAGAAGCAGTGGAGCTATTCCTTCAAACAACGTGATGAACCCCAAAAGTTTAAATGCATTAGCTCTCCGAAGTGGGAAACAAGTGAGGTTCAAAAATCAACAAGAGGGAGAAGGTGAAGAGGAGATTGAGAGTGAAGAATCACCTATGAAAATGGACAAAATCAAAAAACTGAAAGCTCCAAAGAAAAATCACTTTTGACTGAAAAGAAGTCTAAATCAAGGAGCAAAGGAGTTAATTCAGAAAGCTACAAGGAACAAGCAACAACAAGTGAGCATGTGGAGTCAAGCAAGAATGGAGCCAATGAAGCCAAAGGTAAAGAGGTAAATCTTCAAGACCTTCCTTTTCCTAATTCATATTTGATGAGCACGTGAATGACTGACATTAAGCATAAAAAAGATATCATTGATTTGTTTAGTAAAATGGAAGTCAATATTCCTTTGCTTGATCTTATGAAATGGGTTCTTGCTTATGCTAAATACCTTAAAGACCTGTGTACCCATAAAGGGAAGTTTAAGCCCAATGAAATAGTCCAAGTAAGCTCGAATGTGTCTGCCTTATTCAAGCCTCAAATCCCTGTAAAATGCCAAGACCCTGGATCTTTCACTATCAAATGCACTATAGGTAAAGTTACCATAAGGGGAGCCTTGTTAAATCTAGGGCTAGCCATAATGTTATACCTAAGTTTGTTTATCAATCATTGGGAGTCAAGAATCTTAAGTCTACACCTGTAGTTCTTTAATTTGCTGATAGGTCTCTTAGGCATCTTGTGGGCATTATAGAGGATATTTTGGTCCAGGTCAAGGGTTTAGTTTTTCCAGTTGATTTTTATGTTCTTGATATGTCTTCTGAAGTTGTGTAGGGCGCTTCTTTGATTCTCAATCAACCCTTCTTAATGACTACTAGTATTATGATTATCATGAAAGAAGGTACGATCACCATGGAGGTAGGAGATCAACAGGTGAGTTTTAACATGTATAAAGCTATGAAACACCCCCATAAGGACTATGTGCTCCTAGGAATTAATATGGTTGATGTTGTTATTAAAGATGCATGCTCCGATGTTGACTTCAAAGAGGATTCGGTTGATTCTGAGTTGCATTCATTTGATTTTTCTCGCTCATGTATAAATTTGGCATCTTCTGTTGTCAGTAATAACTCCCATCCAGGAAGGCTTTTTGTTGATTTTTCAGGTGCTTTCGACATCATGAAGACTGACATGGATGAGAAGATAGCTGAAGAAATTATACCTCAATCACAGTGTCTGCTTGAGGAGAGGCAGAGTGAGTTGGCCCAGACAGTTGCTACCATGGATCAACACAAGATGGGTTCCTTCTTTAAAGTCAATGGAGGCTGTAAAACTAATCATATGGACATGGATCTATCGTCGGTTGAAGGGAAGGGGAGTAATATTTTCTCTCTTGAACTTAATAAATTAATTCCCTTTGTTATGCAACCTCCTATGATTGAGTTGAAACCCCTGCCCCCTACCTTAAGGTATGCCTTCCGAGAGTCTAATGAATGTTTACCTGTTATAATTGCCAATGCCCTATCTCATAATGAGGAAGAGAGACTCCTTGCTATTTTGAAGGAACATAAGAGGGTGATTGAGCCCAAGTTTATTATATAAATTGGCTACACTTTCATGGCTGTTAATATACTTTTTGACTCTTAATTCATGATTTTGTGCTTAAATTAGTCCCTTACGTTGAGCTTATATTTTATGTAATTTGTTGGTAAAATTGTTGCAAATTGACATTAATTGTATTATAATTTTTCTAAGAGCAATTTATACTGCAAATTGTTATTTTGTATTGTAGGAGAAAAGAGAGTCAAAAGATCAGAAGAGTCAATAGGGCGTGAGGTCCTCAATGCACATCGCAGCGCAACGAGAAGAAAGCACATCGTGGCGAAAACCAATTGTCTCGCCGCGGCGCATCAACAGGCAACAACGCGCCGCGGCGTCAATCAATTGTTCCGCCGCGGCGAGAGATCCAAAAAGTGCACGTCGCGGCGTAGCTCCTTCCTCGTCGCGACAAACGGTCGGGTATCCGGACTTAATTTAGAAAATTCTCTTACTATTTCGACCCGACCTGCGACCCATCCTATAAAAACCTTGCCAAGTTAGGTTACGGAGGGGGTGGACATTCGGTAGAGAGCACACATACGAGTTAAGAGAGAACAAAGAAGAGAGAGGAAGCACTCACGTCTACCACCCAGGGTTCCCTTAGGGGTTCCCTGGGGACAATCTTTGTATAGTTTTTATCTTCCATTTCCACCGCTGACTTCCATCATGGATTGCTTGGATTCGCCACGAGACGAAACCGAACAATGGCAGGTATGAATCCGACGATGATGAACTTACAAAATGTGCAGGCAAATATTCCGGTGTTGACAGGAGACAACTATAAAGCTTGGGCCATTCAAGTAGAAGATTACCTAAGGATTAGTGAGTGCTGGAGTGTAGTCACTGAAGGAGTAGCTGAAGAATATGGAACCATGACTCAAGCAGACCAAACACGGCTGAACCAAGAAAGGGACAGAGATTTCCGAGCCTTGGTGTTCTTGAGGTCAGTGGTAAGTGAGTCTATTTTGCTAAGAAATGCAGGTTGTAGGAGTGCCAAAGAACTATGGGATACTCTCAAGGTGGAGTATGTTGGATCAGCCCAAACATTGAGGCTAAAGAAGCAAACAATTTTGAGAAACTTTGAAAACTTTGCCATGAAGGATGAGGAAAATGTAGCTACAGCAAAGGGTCGGTTCCTGAACTTGGTGCAGCAACTAAAGGAGTTTGGGGAGAGTACAAACACTGAAAGGTTGGTGGACAAGTTCCTAAGTCGATTACCATTGAGATTTGAGGCAAGTGTAGCACCCGTAGAGTGGCAATTCACCAATGACCCTGAATCAGTTTCTTTAGAGCAAGTCTTCAATGTTTTGGAGATGCATGAGGAAAGACATGGCCATAGGAGAGAAGGGGAAGTGTTTGCACTCAAGGCTGAAAGGTTTAGAACACCTGAAAATCCTCCAAGCTACACACAAAACCAGATCAGTTCCTTTGATTTAAAATCAGTTCCAGCACCAAACCATCCACCAAATCAGCCTTATAACCATCAAACACCTCATCAAACTCCTACCTACACTCAAAACAACCCTTATCCGAATCAGTCCTACCCTCAAACACAATATACCTCACCAATGCCATACCAAAACCTCCAAAATCTGAACCAATACCCTAGCCATAAAGATATCCGAATGCAAGGAGGAACAAGGCAACCTAGAGGGGGAATGTTTATTAATTGCAGATTTTGTGGGAGGAATAATCATGCTGCTGAGGATTGTTTTTGGAATGACAATGTAGAGTGCATTTTTTGCAGGAAAAGAGGACATACTAGAAGGGTTTGCTATGAGAAATGGGTAAAGGAGCATCAAAACCCCCAAAGCTCACTCTTTGGCAAGCCACCACCTATACATCCTCTCCAAAGAACCAATGCCTCACCAAACATGATACCATACCAACCACATCCTTACCAACATGTTTCTGAACCTCAAATGCACCAAGCTCACCTTGCTGGAAAATCAGAAATTCATCAACCAACCCAACTATCTTCATATCCGATCCCTCAACAACATGTGTTTCAACCTCAAATGCCTCAACCTTCCTTGATCCCTCAAGCATATGCATATTACCCTCAAATGACTCAACCAAGCCTACCTCAATCTAGCTCAATGCAACAAACTCACCAAAACATGCAAACAAATCTGCCAAACCAATCAAGCCAATACTTTCAAAGCACAAACCCAATGACAGATTCAACATTATATTAACAACCACCAACACTTACAAATCCTCAAAACCACTCATCAAACATGTCAAGCATCCAACCTGAACCTTCACAGACCAAAAACCAATCAAACCAAGCTATAATCGAAGAGAATGTTTTTGTAGCTGAAGATGAAATTTGCCAAGATTTGAAGATGGTAACTGCTGATAATGTGTGCATTTCTGAAGTAAAAAGGGAGAAGGAATGTGAGTGGTTGATAGATAGTGGTTGCTCCAACCACATGACAAAGAAGAAGGAAAGATTTGTGGAGAAGAATGAAGGAGCTAATGCTGTGGTTAGGATAGGAAATGGTGAAGTTTTGCCGGTTACATGGAAGGGGTCTGTGAAATTGGAAACTAAAGCGGGAAGCACTATTCTTGATGAAGTATATTTCATCCCTGAACTTGATCAAAACCTGATCAGTGTGGGACAGCTGTTGAAGAAGAGGTATAAAGTGTATTTTGAAGATGGAATGTGTAGGATTTTCAATGAACAAAGTGAGTTAGTGCATAAGGTTCCAATGGTGAACAGAATTTTCAAGCTAAAGATGCAAGAAGTGGATGGAGCATTTGCAACACTCTCATTGACAGAAGTAACACAGCTATGGCATCAAAGATATGGGCATGCAAACTTAGATTATGTCATTGAGATGCAAAAGAAAGGATTGGTTCTTGGTATACCTCCATTAAGCAGCAAGTTAAAATCAGTATGTGAGGCATGTGCAAAGGGGAAGAGTCATGTTTTGCCTTATCCATCAAGTGATTGGAGAGCAACAGAAAGGCTCCAATTGGTGCACACTGATGTGTGTGGTCCAATGAAAACTACATCAGCAGGAGGAAGCAAGTATTATGTGGAATTTATTGATGATGCAACAAGATATTCATGGATCTACTTCATGAAAACCAAAGACCAAGTTTTCGGATTGCTTAAAATGTGGAGAGCTGAAGCTGAAAGTCAATGTGGACATAAGGTGAGATGTTTGAGAAGTGATAGGGGAGGTGAATATGTTTCAAATGAGCTGAAGAAATACCTTGAAAATGAAGGGATATACCATCAACTTTCTGTTGCTTATTCACCACAACAGAATGGTGTTTCGGAGAGAAAGAATAGAAGCATAATGGAGATGGCTAGATCAATGATGATTGGAATGAAAGTGCCAAGGAAGTTTTGGACTGAAGCATGTTATACAGCAGTTTACATACAGAACCGATTGAAGACTAGAGCATTGGATGGGAAGACTCCATTTGAAGTTTGGTTTGGAGTTAAACCAAAGGTGCAGCACTTGAGAGTCTTCGGATGTATAGCTTATGTACACATCCCTGATGCTAGAAGAACCAAGTTAGATGAGAAGGCAATCAAGGGGGTGATGATGGGTTATAGTGGAGAATCAAAAGGCTATCGGATATACAATCCAGAAACTGAGAAAATGCTGATAACTAGAGATGTAAAATTTGATGAAAATGAGGCATGGAAGTGGGATGAGCTGATTGATGACAGATCAGGGACTGTTGGTATTGAATTTCCATTGGCTGATCCAAATGAAGGTGAACTATCAAGAGAAAATGCAGATGATGATCACAACCTTGGAGATGATGGAACTCAGGAGGAGACACCTCACATGGATGCATCAAATAACAGTGACAGCAATGAAAGTCAGGAGGAGAATGTGTCAAGGCCTGAAAGTGGAGGATCATCAAGCTCCAATAGTGCA
This sequence comes from Erythroxylum shatona, assembly GCA_027568895.1. NCBI lineage: Eukaryota > Viridiplantae > Streptophyta > Magnoliopsida > Malpighiales > Erythroxylaceae > Erythroxylum > Erythroxylum shatona. Next base: position 2,894,773 of record JAOSBK010000006.1, on the reverse strand, counting down.
CACAAGACAAGGGACTTGGCGTCAATTTATAGAGAAACTAACCCTATTTTTGATTTCAGGTACAGGGAAGCTGAAGATGAAGAACATGATGAAGCATTGATCATGATTGAATCTGCATTGGTTGTTGGTGCAGAACCAAAAACATTCAAACAAGCATTCAAGCATGAAGTATGGAGGAGAGCTATGGATGAAGAAATCAAAGCAATTGAAGACAATGGAACTTGGGTGCTAGTGGATCTACCTTCAGCTGAAACAAAAGTGGTTGATTCGAAGTGGATATACAAGGAGAAGCTGAATCCGGATGGCACAATCAACAAACATAAAGCAAGGCTAGTTGTGAGAGGATACAAGCAAGAGTATGGAGTGGACTACACCGAAACTTATGCTCCAGTTGCAAGATTAGACACCGTGAGAATGCTTTTGGCACTAGCTGCAAACAATGGGTGGAGAGTTCATCAAATGGATGTCAAGAGTGCTTTCTTGAATGGGATGCTAGATGAAAATGTTTACTTAAAACAACCAGATGGCTATGTAAAAGATGGTGAAGAGCAGAAGGTGTACAAGCTTGTAAAGGCTTTGTATGGGTTAAAGCAAGCTCCAAGAGCTTGGTACTCAAGAATCAACAAGTATTTGGTGCAAAATGGCTTTGAGAGGAGCAAAAGTGAAGCAACATTGTATGTCAAGACCTATACCGAAGGTAAACTGATTTGCTCACTCTATGTTGATGATTTGATGATTATAGGGACTGAAGACAAGCTTGTGAGTGAATTCAAAGACTCAATGCAATCTGAATTTCAAATGACTGATTTGGGAGAGATGAGATATTTCTTGGGTTTGGAGATTCAACAAAGGGATGATGGCATCTTTATTCATCAAAGAAAGTATGCTGAGGATTTGCTTGATAAATTTGGGCTGAAGGACAGCAGTGGCATGACAACACCTATGGAGCATCAATTGAAGTTGGAAGCAACCAAACCAGGTGAAAATTTCGATGACACTTACTATAGGAGCATAATCGGATCACTCATGTATTTAAGTGCATCTAGACCCGACATTGCTTGTGCTATTAATATGTTGGCTGCTTTCAATCATAATCCCTCAAGATATCATGCATTGTATGCTAGGAGAGTGTTGAGATATGTTAAGCATTCGGTTGATCATGGTATATGGTATGGAAGAAGGAAAAATGTGGAGTTATATGTGTTTAGTGATGCAAGTTATGCTGGAAATGAAGATTGCAAGAGTAGGAGTGGATATTGTTGTAGTTTAGGGACAGGTGTGTTTGCATGGAGCTCAAGGAAGCAAAAGGTGGTTGCTCAGTCCACTGCTGAGGCTGAGTATGTGGCTGTTAACATGGCAGCCAAGCAAACACAATGGATGAAGAAAATTCTGATGGATGTTGATGAATTGCAAGGGAAATGTGTGACAATTTACTGTGATTCAAGTGCAGCAATAGCAATGGCTAAAAACCCTTCGGATCACATGAGAACTAAGTGTATGAGAGTCAAGTATTATTATGTTAGGGAATTGATTGAAGTGAAGGAAATTAAAGTGGCTTTCTGCCGATCTAACTTCCAACTTGCTGATGTATTCACTAAAGCATTACCAAGGTGGAGGTTTGAATAACTTAAGAAAATGATTGGAGTGCAGGCTCCACAAGACAAAGGAGGAGCTATTGAATTAACTTGTCTTGTGCAACCTGAAGTATTGAAATTAGTGGAGGAGCTTGCAATGTCAGTGAAGGTGAGGAAGAAGAAGAAGCTGAAGGGAAAGCTGATTGGGGTCCAGTGCAAATGGAAATTGGAGTTGATGATCCTAAACATAATTCAACAATGTATGGATAAAGGAAATGAAGCAAAAGATCAGAGGAAAGAAGCAAAAGAAGAGAAGAGGATAGAAAATGAAAGATGCAGATGCAAGCTCATCGGATGTACAGCAGAAGTTGAGAATTCGAGTTAGTTACTTGGAGGAAAGTAACGAGAAGAAGTAACCAGAAGAAAAAGAACAAATTGAAGCAATGAAGTGCAAGTTGACTGTTTAATGTTGATGAACAAGAATTAAGCTTAAGGAATGTTGTTAGGATTAATTGGTGAAGATATGGACAGATCAGTATGTCCATACATTTTTCATGTTAGCTGTTTTTTTTTTTCCAAAAAATGTTCCCCATTGCACAAGTTTCAGCTTTTTCAATTCTAGTTTTGGTTATGCTAAAGACAAAGAAAGTTACTTTTGTGTCTTGCTAAATCAGGAAATGGATGTACTGGACTAGTTATACTCATCAGTTTAAAGCTTTATCCTTTAGTTTTAGGATCAAATTGTATCAGAACATGCAAGAGCTAATTATAAAGCTCCTCACTTTTCATTCTCGAAGGTGTAAGAGAAAAACCAGAAAAACTTTCAATACAAGTTCATCATTCAAGTTTCAATTTGCTTGTTATGTCTTTCCTTTAATTACCAGTAGTAAGTGAGTAGTTGAATAGAAAAGTGAAGAGAAGCATTAGTTGATATTGTTCTGTTTTTCAAACATGGAGCAAGTTTCGTATGAAAATCTCAAACCTTCCAATATACTCATTTTTCAATTTAGCCACTTTGTTCTGTTTTGTTTTGTCAATTTTGTTGAGTTTCCAGAAGCAAATTAGTCCACAGAGGAGTGAGTAGCTGAAGTAGCTTATACACAAAACAGATAGTGTTTGTTCAAAATCTCAATTACAGAAGTTGATTTCGTTGAGTTCAGTAGGAAAAGTTACATCCATTTTCATTATACACAAAACCATTCACCATAAATTTACGAATTTGTGAGAGACTTGAGCTACAATTCTGGAGGTCCATCATACTTTCAAATCACAAAATTGTGGAATAGAAGCTGCTGCATTTTCTTATCCTGCTGAAGCTAGCGTAAACAGTATAGAAGGTGTTTGACGATTTGCTTCAATCAGATTCTTTGCTCAACAGGTGGTGTGCTGAAGGTGCCTTCTTCAATCCTTCGTGGGGGCATCTGCAAGATTATCCTCACTGTAGTTAGAATCAACGAAATTGTGGAAGAGAAAAATCCAAAAAAAATCAAGTGGGAGAGGAAATGCAGGAATTAAACCAACTTAATTTAAGGAGGAAAGAGCGTAAGAGTTCCATACCTGGAACATGAGTGCTAACATCTTTGTTAATTAGCACCGTTAGGGTGAGGTGAACACCTTATTCATTCTACTTTTTATATAAAAAGTATCACTTGGACAAATGAAATACCTAGAACAAAGATGTAGCGAATTACTAAGTAAACGAACTACACAACATCAAGAAATTTCTCCTTCATACCAGCTGAAATAGAAGACTAGCTCACTAGCTTCCTGAAAAGAGGTTTGTTGGGACCCATATTCTATGCCATGGAAATTCACCATATCTTAAACTCTTCGCAGCTTATCCATTCAACATTGTTAGATAAAGACCCCTTTCTTCATCACTTTTTATATGTCATTCCTTCTCTTCTCCTGTTGAGAGGCTCAAGCTTTTTGGCAAAGCCTTTTCACCTTGGCCACCACTTCTCCTTGGAGAGTTTGATATGCCTTAAGTTTGGACACTCAGCCAATGATTGCTGATACAAGTTTGATAAGTCATTTACTCCCTCAAACTTTTTTGCTCAAACTAATCAGAACCATAAAAGTACTCAAGTGTTTGCAGCAAACTCAAGTCACCAAAACACTGCTCCCAACTATCCTCAATCTGATTACTCAAGTGACAGTAATTGGTACATAGACAGTAGAGTAACCAACCACATTATAAATGACCTGAACAACCTAAGTGTTAATTCAGAATATTGTGGACCAGAAAAAATCACAATTGGAAATGGACAACCTCTACAGATAACACATTTTGGTAAAGTTTTTCTAAACTCATTTCCTCTCAATAATGTTCATGTGGTTCTTGTAATTACCAAAAATTTGCTAAGTGTGTCCAAACTAATTAGCGATTTCGGTTGCTCTATGACATTTCATGGAAAATTTTGCCTGATAAAGGACAAGAGAGGGAAGGACCTACTTAGAAGAACAGTTCATCATAGTCTCTATAGGATTCAAGTCCATAGTAACCAATAATGCCAACTCAGAACTAGGACTCGTGGCACAACCACTCTATTTGCTTTTTAAGAAGTTGCATTGCAACATGTAAATGCTCAATGTCATGCCTAATCCTCTGAAATTGTCCAACAAAATGCTGATAGTTGCTGTTCGAAAACCCAGTCTATATAGTAGTCAATTGAATTAAATGAAAAGCCAAGTTCATCAAAACAACCTTCTTATGTGTCCAACATAGACATTATTTATAGAAAGCTAGGAAATCCAAATGAAAACACTATGAGAATCGTTCTAATCTCTAACTCAATTACATTTAAGATCAATAGACATAACTACAAAGTCAGTTTTTATGAATCATGTCAACATAGAAAACTCAATGAACTACATTATCCAACCTTTAAACTTAAAATTTCATAACCCCTTAAATTGTATATGCTAATCTTTGGGGACCAGCAACTATACCTGGAACTAATGAGGCTAGATATTGTATCAACTTCCTAGATGATTTCACCAAATTCACTTGGATTTATCCCATTTCCCATAAATCTCAAGCTCTGGACAGTTATAAAACCTTCAAAACTTTGGTTGAAAAATAAACTAGGTATGTGATTTGAACCCTTCAGACTGATATGGGAGGTGAATTCATTCCCTTCACACCTACCTCAAAACCCTTGGCATCAACCATAGACTTACATATCCTCATACTCACTATCAAAATGGAAAAATTTAGCACAAACACAGGCATAACATAGAAACAACACTCACTCTACTTGCTCAAGCTAATATGCCACTTGATTACTAATGTGAAGCTGTGTACACTGTCACATATCTAATAAATCAACTTTCCACACTAACTCTGGACAACATGTCACCATTCAAAAAACTTACACACATGAAACATGACTTTAACTTTTGTAAGACTTTTGGTTATACTTGCTACCCAAACTTGAAACCTTACAATCATCACAAGTTCAATTTCCATACTAGACTTTGTGTCTTTATTGGATATAGTCCTCAATATAAGGGTTATCGTTGTTTACATAGCTCAGGAAGAATATATATTGCCTGAGATGTTGTTCTCAATGAAGAAAATTTTCCTTTTTGAGCCATGTTTCCTTCTCATATTCCCAAGTCCAACATATCAGTTGAGTTACTAATTGCTCAGTTTTTGTTCATACCACTCCCTAAATCTATTGTTCAATGTGAACACAATCTTTAGAGACCAACATCAGCATCCTCACCGAGTGGCCTACCTCCAACTGCTCATCCTACTTAAAATTAGCATCACCATCATCACATTAGAAGCACATCAATCACAGTCCAGTCCCCTTTATAATACTAAATTTAGTACTATTCCTATCCATCATAGTGAGCTGAATGAAGTAAGAGGTGAAAATGTTCCTTACAATGTTCATCCCATGGTTACTCGTGCCAAGGATGGGATCTTTAAACTGAAAACTTACCTCACCTAAAACAATGACAGTGTTAACAAAACTTTGGTTCCCACAACAGTTGAAGAAGCTTTGTCCAAACCTGAGTGGAAGGCAGCCATGTAAGAGGAATACCAAGCTCTCATGAAAAGCAGGACATGGTCGTTGGTACCTAAATAGAGTAACAAGAAAATTGTTGTATGCAAATGGATTTTTAATGTGAAGTGAACTTTGATAAAACTCCAAACTCTTCAAAATCATTATGAAACCCTAGCCTCTAAACTTATATGATCATCAGCTCTTTTAAAAGGAATAGGCTAGGTTTTTAGTTGCAAAAATGAAGAGATAGCAAAGACATTGAAGAAACAAAGGGAATGGTAGTAAAAACTCAACGTGTTAAGGGTAGGAATGAGATGGTCGAGGGTGAAAAAAATCGAAAATGAAGAAGAAAAAGAAAGCATATGGCATACGTGAGAGACAAGGACTGCGAGATATAAGTTACAAGAGTAAGGTGTTTGACATGGCAACTGATACTTGTCACTTGCCACATGTCACCATCTTGTGGTTTTTAATGAGTCCTCATTAATATCCAGTCCATTTGTCTTCAATTTCTAATCCAATAGTCTTCCAATTTTCAATGACACTTGTCATTAAATCTTAATGTCATTTATTAAAATTTATATGGCCATCTGACACTTATTTTTACTACTATTCATCAATTGTCTCGGCACTTGATATTTTTTCTAGTCAAAAAATACCCTTAATTCTAGAAAATTCTCCAATTTTACCAAAAATCCTAAATTACTACTTATACACACCAACTCAATTTTTAAGGCACATAATCCTAAATTCACATTTTAATCACATTAAAGCAATCATTTATACCTGAAAAATATCAAATGAATGCATGGACAAATCATTGTAATGTGTGTAATAATCAAATTCATGTATATGTATACTAACATTATACATAAGTATGAAATATATTTTTCTAATCTCTCATTGCTATTTCTCGTTTACAAAAATCTAAGGTTCTAACCATTTGTATGAGAACAGGATGTTACACTGCCGTACGTACTTTCAAATTTGTTTTTATTCCAAGCACCGGTGTATGACTTCCCTTTTCTCCTTTTAAGAGTGTTAGTACATTCTGCTTGCATATGTTGAAACCTTGACACTTATAATATTGTGTGTTCTTTGTTTTTGCTTATTGTTTGAAGTAATTGTTAGAAGAACTCTCGCCATTATATCTGAACTCATGTCTATCTTTCTTCACCTTCTTTAGTCATTTGCTAAAATTTCTTATTAGCGACACCATATCATCATTTCATCGGAGTCGTCTCCTGAATCATTTATGGAATTAACAACTTCAGCTTGCAAAGTCAACCCTTTGTTCTTCTCACGCTTATCTCTCAACAAGTTCTCAAAGTTTGTGAGAATCCTAATTACCTTATCCAAAGATAACTCACTAATATCATGGTATTCTTTTTTTTTTTTTGGTCACAAATGAAATCCATTACGAAGAAAGATGCATACAAGGTCAGAATACAATCCGCAAGAAAAGCAGCAATACACATCAGAGAACTAAAGCTATAGTATCTCTAGCCTATTACTGCAACATATCACTAGTCATGGAGGAGCTGGTAGTCCATCACGGCTGAGTATGCCAACCAAAGAAAATGGGGGTAATAAGATCCAATTACCCAAGCACATCTTCTTCTGAGCTTGCTTGGCTAACCAATCAGCTGCTCTGTTAGCTTCACGATTTATTAGAACAAAATTAATACCATGTAAATGTTGCAACCTGTACAGTATATCAGAAATGTATGGAAATATTCTCCATTTGCCATTTCCTTTATTCTTAAGAAGTTCAGTATAAAGAATTGAAGAATCCATCTCAATCTGAACATTAGTATAGCCTTTGTGCACTAGCAGATTTACTCCTTCCCATACAGCTCTAGCTTCAACCTCTAGCGCCGATCCTGCTTTCCAATCTGAAGCAAGGCCATCAATAACACGACCATCTGCATCCCGAAGGACAACAGCCCAACCTGCATCCCCATTTTTAAACGAGCCATCACAATTTAATTTCAGATATCCCTCCATTGGCTTAATCCAATACTTCTGTGTAGATTATGCTCGATGTATACCAGTGGACACCCGCATATATTGACACTCATTCAACAAGGTATATCTTTGCTCAATACACCTCATCGGGTCTGGTTTCCTTTGTTTAAACACCACCTGGCATCGCTGTTTCCAAATATTCCACAACAAAGTCGCAAGTAATCCAAAGTGATCTTGACCAGTTGCTTTTTCCTTAAGAGATGCTACCATATCCATAAGCCATGAATCTAAGGTAGATAACCCTTCTTTTGTGATCTTTAACCCAAATGCACTACCAAACCAAACACATTGTACCCAAGAACATAATAGAAACATATGCTCAAGTGTCTCAGAATCACAAAAACAGATAGGACACAATGCATCAATTTTAACTCGTTTCTTAACCAAATTGGTATTAGTAGGCAGTAAATTTCGGACAGCTTTCCAAAGAAATACCTGAATCTTGGGTGGATGCGGAAGTTTCCAAATCCATTTCCAAAGGGACTTGTCCACCGAATGAGAAGATTCTGCATGTCCAGTGGTGGAAATGCCAGCAGCTTGCTTCAATACCTGATATCCAACTTTGACAGTAAAAATACCATTTTCAGCTAGTGGCCAAACATATCTATCCTGTGAACCTTTACCACACAAAGGAATAGACTGAATTATGCTCTGCTGTTCAGTAGTGAAACAATCTCTAATGGCCTCCAGATTCCACTTGCAAGCATGAGCATCAATCAAATCTGCTACTTTCGTAAGAGCATCAGCAGAAAAGGCATCAGGTTTAGCCACTGCTAAACCCTGTATCCATAGTTCTTCCCAAATGTTAATACTTCTGCCATCCATAACTTGCCATTGGATATGTTGTCGCAGGAAATCCCTCCCTTCCAATATACTAGACCAGATCCAGGAAGCCCTCGAACCTTTCTTAGCCTGCAAACATGAAGTGTTAGGAAAATATAATCCTTTCAGTACCTTTGCCCATAGTGCATTCGGGTCTGTAACTAATCTCCAACACTGCCGAGCCAATAAGGCTATATTCAATAAGTGCATATCCTTAAAGCCCATACCACCAACCCTCTTACTCACTGTCATTTTAATCCAGCTAGCCCAATGAATCTGATGTTCATTATCCTTCTGCCCCCACCAGTAAGCAGCCAAAACAGCATTAATATCATCACAAGTAGTTTTAGGAAACTTAAGACATTGCATCAGATAAATAGGCATAGCACAAGCAACAGCTTTGATGAGAACCTCCCTACCTCCCTGACTGAGTAACTGGGCCTTCCAACCCATAATCTTCTTGATAATGCACTCTTTGATGAACTCCACAGCACTGCGTTTTGTCTTTCCCCAAAAATTAGGCATACCCAAATAAGTTCCCGGGTTAGGAGCTTCAGAAATGCCAATTAGCTGCTGCAATTCATGTCTTTTGATCTCAGGAGTATTAGAGCTGAAAATAATGCTGGATTTGGATAAATTCACCTTCTGTCCTGAAGCTTGACAATACTTATCAAGAAGAACAAACATTAGGGATACATTAGCAGTATCAGCCGGCAAGAAAAATAAGGCATCATCAGCAAAAAGTAAATGAGATAACACTGGACAGCCTCTTACTAACTGAAGACCCTCTAACAGCCTAGACTCAATGACTTGATTAACCATTCTAGATAAAACATCCACTACAAACAAAAACAGGTAAGGGGATAGAGGGTCCCCTTGCCTAAGACCTCTAGATGGAATAATAAGACCCGACCTCTT
>JAOSBK010000006.1:2856398-2870598 GCA_027568895.1 Erythroxylum shatona | reverse complement strand
TAAACCTTAAGCCTTAAAAGCATTTATGATCTTCCTAAAATGCCCTTATACCAACTTATTCTTTTTAATTCTAACAACTTATTAAAATTCTAATTTTAACTAAATTCCTTCAATTAATTTCTATAACTAAGCACTAACAATCCCAAATTATTCTAACTAAAAGGAATTCTCAATCTAAACCTCAAAATAAAGAAAACATACTTAATGCGAATCGGGGCCCAACAATCAGAGTTGTAGTAAGTTGTTCTTTGAGTTCATCAAATCCAATCTTGCATGGCTCATCAAAATCAAACTTCACATCTTTTTGGAGCAGTCTACACATGGGTTGTGCAATCTTGGAAAAAATTCCTGATAAATTGTCGATAAAATCCTATTAAGAAAAGAACGAACTTCTTGCATAATCATGGGGTAAGATAAAGATCTAATAACATCTATCTTAGCCCTATCGACGTCAGTTCCCTTAGTAGAGATAGTGTGACCCAAAATTATGCCTTGATTAACCATGAAATAACACTTTTCATAATTTAAAACCAATCTAGTTTCAATGCAACATTTAAGCACTTTTCTAAAGTTAATAATGCATATTTCAAAAGACTCTCCATAAACCATGAAATCAACCATTAAAATTTCCATGCAATTCTTCACAAGGTAGAGAAAAATACTTACCATACACTTTTGAAATGTTGCTGGTGCATTACACAACCCAAATGGCATTCTTCGGTAAGCAAAGTTGTCGAACGGACATGTGAAGGTTGTTTTCTCTTGACCTTTAGGTCTAACCAAAATCTGATGATACCTTAAATAACCATCTAAATAGCAATAGTGAGGTTTACCTTCAAGTCTTTCAAGCATTTGATCAATAAATTGAAGCAGAAAATGATCTTTTCTATTAATCGAATTTAGCTTCCTATAATCTATGCAGACTCTCCAACCATTTTGACACGAGTTGGTATTAACTCACCATTGCTATTTTCTACCACAGTTACCCCCGTTTTCTTCGCAACTACCTGGATCGCACTTACCCAATTACTATCTAAAATTGGATAAATGATGCCAGCATCAAGAAGCTTTAAATTTTCTTTTTTCACCATTTCCATCATGGGTGGATTTAAATGACGTTGGGGTTGTCTTACCTCCTTTGTTTCATCTTTCATCAAAATTCAGTGCATACAAATGGTGGGACTAACACCCTTTAAGTCAGCCACTATCTAACCGAAAGCTTCCTTGTGCTCCTTTATCATGTGAATCAGCTGATTTTCCTGCAAGACAGTAAGTTTAATAGAAATTATAATAGGTAATGTGTCTTGCTCACCTAAAAAGATGTATGTCAAATGGCTAGGCAAACACTTCAATTCTAAATTTGGTGGCTAGACCAATGACGACAATAGCTTGTTGCTACTTCTGGACATCTCCACATACGGAAGTTGCTTCATTATTGGTTCGGTGTCCTCCAATTGGCATAATACCATTTCCATTTTTGTTATTAGATAATACCAATTCCTTGTTGTCCTTCCACCGTGGTGCTTCTCCTATCTCTAAGATTGTCTTAAGTTAATCTCTACCCCTTAAAAATGAATTTTCTTGTACCCATATGTCAATAAAATCCACAGAAACAATAGGTTGTTCATCATCTAGAATTTTCATAGCATTGTATATATTGAACTTAATTAATTAACCATCAAATTCCATAGTCAGTGATTCATCATGAACATCAAATTTCATTCTAGTGATTTTCAAAAATCGCCTTCTGAATAAAATCAGGGTTGAAGAAGATGCATCATTAGTCCCCATCTGTAAAATATAAAAATCAGCCAACAAAAGCATATTCTCCACTTGAACTAAAATGTCCTCTAACACAACCTTAGATAAGCATTTGAGCAATCCACTAATTGAATCACTACATTAGTTTCTTTAAGAGGTTTAAAGGTCCTACATTTAAAGATTTATAAGCATCATATGGCATGATATTTATGGATACACTCAAATCTAACATAGCTTTCTCAATTCTAAATCACCAATTTGAAATGGGATAATGAACATACCTAAGTCTTGACACTTAGGTGGAAGCTTTTTATTTTGTAAAATAGTTGAAAGTTTCTCCCCCAATTGCACTTTCTTATCAAATTTTAATTTCTGCTTTGAATTGCAAAGTTCCTTAAGGAATTTCGTAAACCATAGGATTCGTTTTATCATGTCAAGTAGAGGAATATTTACCTAAACTTTTTTGAAGTCTCCAATATTTCCTTCTCTTGCTCCTTCTTTGCTTTGGAAAATCGACTCGAAAAAGGGGGAGAAACAACCGTATTCTACAGAGTTGTTTATGTCATTTCTAGTTTTCAGATGCCTCTTTTGTTGCTTCTTCTTCCACCTCTCTTTTGGAAATTTTCGGAAGTGGTCCTGCAATTCCTTACCACTCTATAATGTAACAGCCTTAACACTTTGTTTGGGATTGATCTTCAGTTTTGTTGGAAAATTTCCAGAACTTTATGCCTCAAAATAATTTGTGGCAGTTGCCATTTAGCTCATTTGATTTTCAAGATTTCAGATACTAGCTTGAGTATCCCGCTAACATGTCAAAGTGTTAGTGGCCAAAGATTGACCTATATCTTCCAAAGAAGACTTACCTTTAAAATTAGATGTTATATTTTGATGTTGTTGAGGCATATATGATTCTCTAAACTGCTAGAAATTCATGGTTACTTGTTATCCTTGAAGATTCCTATAACCAAATTTGGGTGATCGCACCAACCCAAATTATAGGTGTTAAAAAATGGGTCATATTTTCTCTAATTTGGTCCAGCAAAACCTCCCACGACATTCACCTGTTCTGCATTTTCTTCCTCCAAAACCAGACATGCATCAATGGAGTGTCCTAACATTAAACATATTCCACATACCTTTGCTTCTTCTTCCTTTGTAACAACAATTTGTTGCACTAAAGATGTAAAGTCATCCATTCTTTTCTCCAATGTTGTCACGTTCACTTCATTCGCTTGTTTTGAACCATGTCCAGCTCGTATTCCGAATTATTGTGTATTAGAATCCATATTCACTATCAAGTCCCTTGCGACTGTCGATGATTTGTTAACTAAAGTGTCACCACTTGTAGCATCAATCATACTCCTATTCGTGAGCAAAAGACCTTCGTAAAAGTATTGAATTAACAACTAGTCGGTTATTTGGTAGTAGGGACAGCTAGCATAAAGTTTCTTGAATCTTTCCCAATATTCGTAAAGTGTCTCTCCCGTATGCTGTTGAATGCCACAAATTTCCTTTTAGATGTTGGTTGCTCTTGATGTTGGAAAATATTTCTCAAAGAAAAGCCTCTTCATTTTAGCCCATGTTTGTACATTTGTACATTTTTGCCAGCTAAATAGTACATCCAATTTTGAGCATCATCTTTGAAAGAAAATGGGAAGGCTCTTAATTTAATTTGCTCTTTTGTCACATTCGTTGGCTTCATTCCCATGCAAGTCACATCAAATTCCTTTAAGTGTTTGTACGGATCCTCTCCCAATAGACCCCTGAAAATAGGTAATAAATGGATCAGCCCAGATTTTAATTCAAACATATTGTCATCACTTAAATTTGGAAAGTTGATGCAGTGGGGTTATTAAGCATCCGTAGGCGCGACTAGTTCACAAAGAGTGTGGTTTGCTACCATCCGTACCATTTTTTGCACTTACTATTGTTGTTTTGTATGTTTTCGTAACCTTTTGACTGTCTTCTCAATCTCTGAATTAAATAACAGTTGAGTTGTTTTGTCTACTCATGTAACATACATATACTGTTGAGAAATTCCCTGACAATGGTGCCAAAATTTGGTACTTATGAAGAGTTGAGATAATTCCCATGAGAAATTTTAACGGTAAAGAATATACGAGTTCAAAACAAAACAAAATTGGGGGGGGGGGGAATTCACAAAAATTCAATAAACTAAAAATAGCTGAAACTGAAAATTTAACGAAAATAGTATATCTAAAAATTCAGTGAAAAAACCTTGGTTTCGAGTCACCGATATTATCACACTAATATGGATCCTTTATATAAAATTCAGTCTATCAACAAACATTCATTGGGTGATGTTTTCTATTAAGTTTAAATGGATAAAAACACGTATTCTAAACATTCTTATTAGTCAACAACTTAGATACGAACTTAAGTTTAATTGATTAATAACTTTAAGAACTAAGAAACCAATGAACAAGACGCCACATGTACGACATGCATTTAATCAAGATAAGTATCCTCTTAGAATTTCCAGCTCTAACATAAAGATGGTAATTCTAATTGTCACTTCTCAATTTCCTACTAATCTGGCTTTTAAACGAATTAATTCTTAGTTGCAGATCCTAAAAATCAACTAATTCAATTATAAGAAGCAATTTGGAAGACACTCAGTATTCACCAATGAAACAAACATTTTTTGGACATCTCACATATAATAGATGATAATGCGATTTCCCTCAACTAAGAAAAATAATTTGGCTACTCATAAAAAAGTGAAAATCAATAAAGAAATAGCAAAATAAAAAGTCTCCATCCTTGGTCTTTTCCCAAAAAATACGAAAATTCCTAGCAAAACTAGAAAAACTCTGTAGAAAATGAAAACTACTCCCAACTATGGCTGACGTGAACAGTAACAAAAAATCCTCATCTATGCTCTTTGATCTCCTCCCTTTTTTGTGATCTTTAGCAGATAATCTCTTGCCCATATTCAGGGTGCAGATCTCCATCAGCAAGGTAGCAATATGATTCTTAAGATTATGAAATCTTAGGTGAATCAGATGTGCATTTAAAAATAGATTATGTAGACATTCTTTGTCCTTGCACGTGCCCACACTTAGTCAATGATTTTTCTACCAATCTAGAATTTCGGATTATCTTTGCTTCCTTTGCATCTTTTTTGTTTAGTTTCATATCTCAAGTGTTGAAAATCATCTGAGAACAATTAAGAAATAAATCCATCAATTTTGAATAATAATTTCAACTTATTAAAGAGATTTATATACAAAATAAGTACAAAATGACAACTTAACATAAGTTATTTCATTATTGTCTTTTTCGCTAAAAGTTGTTAAGAGAAATGTTTGTTAAGGTTAACAAGAGTGGGTCGTGTTATTAGGTGTAATTTGTTTTCACGGGTAGTAAGGACAATGGATAGTGTTGAGGCCCCATTTGCTTGGCGGGAAAGTAAAGCGAATTTGGAATATGATTCCTTGGAAAATAAATCTATGGAAAGTAAAGATATTCACATGTTTGGATACTTATAAAAATTCTAATAGGGAAGTTGGATAGATTCTTATTATAGTGTTTGGAATGTAATAGTATTTCATGGAATGTAACTTAATTTTGACTTATGTTTTCAATTATATCCCTACAAACTGAATAAAATTTGAAATCGTTAAATACATATTGCTACCAGCTTGTTTTAAATAGTACCAGTTGGTATTCAAAATATTGGCCAGATATCGATCGATACCGAAAATTTTTGAAAATAAGGGACATTTTTGTAAAATTTTAAAAAAATTATAAATTTCCCTTCCTCCCTCTTATCTCTCCTTCCCCCTTTTTCTCAAAGTTTTTATAATTAGTTATTTTATTTATTTCAACATTTATAATTATTGTGAATTTTTAATTTTTGTTTTAAAAAATAATAAATATTTTATTACTAATAATAATTATAAATTAAATATAACTTAAAATAAATTATTTTGATTTAATTTATTTTTATGTTTTATATAATATTTATTAATAAAGTATTAATAAAAATATTTTTTAAAATGAATAATTTAAAATTTATTATTTATAAACTAATATTTATTTTATATATTTTTAATTATTAAATCATTCCGATACCAAGTCTGGTACAGTATTCATAACATTAGTTAAAGATGAGGTAGAGTTTTATAAAAGAATTATCGTAAAGTTGGGAAAGAAAGAAGGGTTAAATTGGCAAGTATAATTTTTAGATTAAATTCCTGAGAAAAGTAATATAAATAACAATGGGATGTTGGGATTCAAAATCCAGGAAAAGTGCTACTACTTTCCCTAAATTAGGAAAGTATTTACTTTCCTAAGTACTCAAAAAAATGAACCAAGCATAATAATTTAAATTTTAGGAAAAATATTACTTTTCCAGTCAATAATCCATGTCAACCAAACGGAGCCTGAGGGTTAAGTGAGTCGACTCAGTAAGGCCTTGTATAAAACTATTATTATCAATGAAAGTATTAACTTAGATGAGGGCCCCGCAGACATAAGCAAAGATGTGCTGAATTGCGTTAACAATTTTTTGTGTTAATTTGTTATTTTGCTTTTGATTTTTTTCATTTTGTCAGAACACTTATAACGACTGCGACCATTCATAATTTGTGTGAAACTACATCCTCAAAAATTTTTTCATTAATTTTATACATTTAACGTGATAGATGTAATAACAATTCATAAAAGGATAATACTTATATTTCATTATATTACTAACGACTTTAGGTTATATAGTCATATATATTAAATAAAATATTATTTCACAGAAATTCAATAAATTAAAAATAGCTAAAATTGAAAATTTAACGAAAATATTATATCTAAAAATTCAGTAAAAAAACCTTAGTTTCGAGTCACCGATGTTATCACACTAATATGGATCTTTTATATAAAATTCATTCTATCAACAAACATTCATTGGGTGATGTTTTCTATTAAGTTTAAATGGATAAAAACATGTATTCTAAACATTCTTATTAGTCAACAACTTAGATACGAACTTAAGTTTAATTGATTAATAGCTTTAAGAACTAAGAAACCAATGAACAAGACTCCACATACACGATATGCATTTAATCAAGATAAGTATCCTCTTAGAATTTCCAACTCTAACATAAAGATGGTAATCCTAATTGTCACTTGTGATAAGCAAAACTGGACGTCATATCCTACTAATATGGCTATTAAACGAATTAATTCCTAGTTGCGGATCATAGAAATCAACCAATTCAATTATAAGAAGCAATTTGGAAGATACTCAGTATTCATCATTAAAACAAACTTTTTTTGGACATCTCACATATAATAGACGATAACGCGGTTTCCCTCAACCAAGAAAAATGATTTGGCTACTTATAACAAAAGTGAAAATCAACAAAGAAATAGCAAAATAAAAAATCTCCATCTTTGGTCTTTTCCCAAAAAATACGAAAATTCCTAGGAAAACTAAAAAAACTCTGCAGAAAATGCAAACTACTCCTAACTATGGCTGACATGAACAGTAACAAAAAAATCCTCATTTATGCTCTTCTATCTCCTCCCTTTTTTGTGATCTTCAGCAAATAATCTCTTCCCCATATTTAGGCTGCAGATCCCCATCAGTAAGGTAACAATATGATTCTCAAGATCATGAAATCTTAGGTGAATCAGATGTGCATTTAAAAATAGATTCTGTAGACATTCTTTGTCCTTGCACGTGCCCACACTTAGTTAATGATTTTTCTATCATTCTAGAATTTTAGATTATCATTGCTTCCTTTGCATCTTTTTTGTTTAGTTTCATCTCTCAAGTGTTGAAAATCATCAATCTATAATTTCGGATTATCTTTGCTTCCTTTGCATCTTTTTTGTTTAGTTTCATCTCTCAAGTGTTGAAAATCATCTGAGAACAATTAAGAAACAAATCCATCAATTTTGAATAATAATTTCAACACATTAAAGAGATTTATATACAAAATAAGTACAAAATGACAACTTAACATGAGTTATTTCATTATTGTCTTTTTCGCTAAAAGTTGTTGAGAGAAATCTTTGTTAAGGTTAACACGAGTGGGTCGTGTTATTAGGTGTAATTTGCTTTCACGGGTAGTAAGGACAATGGATAGTGTTGAGTGTTAAATGAGTCGACTCAATAAAGCCTTGTATAAAACTATTGTCGTCAATGAAAGTATTAACTTAGATGAGGGCCCCACAGACATAGACAAGATGTGCCGAACTGCGTTAACAAATTTTTTGTGTTAATTTGTTATTTTGCTTTTGATTTTTTTTCATTTTTATCAAAACACTTATAACGACTACGACCATTCATAATTTGTGCGAAACTACATCCTAAAAAAAATCATTAATCTTATACATTTAACGTGTTAGATGTAGTAACAATTCATAAAAGGACAATACTTATATTTCATTATATTACTAACGACTTTATGTGATATAGTCGTATATATTAAATAAAATATTGATTTAAAATCTTTGAAAAGTTTAAAATATGTAAATTTAAGTAGAAATTAAAGAATTAAAATGTTAAACCAATCGATGAGATTGATGTTATAAGATTTTATCTGTAAGGAATGAGAATATCTAGTCAATACCTTCACAACTAAATCTATAATAGTATGGATTTATGTAAGAAGGAATATACAATATGAGATATTGTATGATGTAATATTTATTTCTTTTATCACTATACAGCTAGTACAACAACTAAGATTTCCAATTAAATCAATTAATAAGATTTCATATTAAATATAAAATAAAAATACTTTGAGAGAGTCAAAGTCAATGATTTTAAAGTGTGACGCTTAGTTGAAGCATGTATTATCTGATAAGTTTATAACTAAATTAGATAATTAAAAGTTATGAGATATCCAAAAGTTTAGATATAATATTACAATCCCTATTGAACAAAATATTTATTTCAATGTATACTTATAGGAGAATGATTCTCAAGATAAGTTGTAGAAGTAGGATGATATTTAAAAGGTTCAACTCTCATGATAATAAATCTAATTAGAACTAGTGGCTTTATTTATACATTTAATGTATAGTTGAATGTCTTTGAGACATTGAAAGATTCACTATCATAATGAATTCAAATTGTTTGTGTTAGAAATGATTGTAAATTTATCATATTTACAAGAAGATTAGTGGGACTATAGTTATCTTTTTTCAATGGGAACATGTAGAACAAAATTAATCTTTTCAATTGTTAAGTATATGATAGTCTAAGAATAACTCTTCTTGGACAGAAAAAGAAAATAACTTAATAATGGGAATTACATCTATAGAGATAATTACAAAAGTTTAGCCCAAGTACGTAAATAATGTATGAAAGGTATTTAGTATTGGAGATATCTGATACTTATAAAGTATTAAAGATATCCATTATTTTATGTATGAGTTGATCTTGAGTTTAAGTTTATATGTATATTAAATTTAGAAGTAAATTGTAGTTAAGATATATTTTACTTAAAACAATATTATTTTCATATTGGAAAGGTTTCAATGTAGTAATGGTTGATACTTAGGCCATAATATACTTTTCATTTAGTGGGAATGATTATTTGGATCAATAGGTTCTTTAATAAACTTGATATAGTTCCTTTTTATTAATTAGATAGTAATGTGCTATAGAATGTTAGATTCATTAGGCATGAAATAGGAGTTAATGTCTCACTATATATCTATGCATGTATAACATTTAAGAAAGTGTTTATTTTAGAGAACCTTGTAGAATTATCTTACAAAACCATTATCCTAATGATAACATAATCATATAGAGATATGGTATAAGATACTTAAACAATTAGCTTGAAGCAAGTGAAAGATTATTTGTTTATGTCATACAGTTAATCAATCAGTTGAAATTTAGTGACATAATTATTTTAAGATTTTTTTCTCTTTTACATATTCAAGTGTATCTGATAAATCTATAGGGGTAAATATACACTGCAAATAAAAATATGATGAGATTATAATTAAGTGATTCATATTGCATTTATATTATCCCTAAATTATTTCTAGTTTTTATTATATTAAGATTGGAAATAATTGAGTGTAAAAGACTAGCATATGTTATTTTTTCCTTATGAAAGAAGTAGTTGATCTTATAAACTAAAGGATGAAGATATTCAAACAAATATGTGAGTGCTTGTTGAAGAATAGATTCACTGAACTAACCTTACAGGAGAATTCTATTTGGAATATTACTTATTATGAAGTGATTCACCATTCTCCATCGACTTTCAACACAGATCAAAGATTGACATAACATGGTTTAGGATTAACATTTGGGAAATTAAGGATGATGGACAATGATATCAATTTTGTCTTAACATATGACAAAAGCTCGAAGATAACATAAAGAACAAACAAAATATAAAGTAAAAGAGCATAATTTGAACACATGATAGGCACATGACACTTACCTCTTAAGTGAAGACATCATCGGATGCAACTGCTGCACATTGCCTATATAAGACAGACATGATTTTTAGTCTTAAATATACATAACACATTTCATTGTAATCAAAGTCTAAGAGTGATCTACAAAAGAATAGAGAGACAGTTTAAGAGCTACTAAAGTACTTATTTGAGGGTACAATGGAGTGTTTATAGACCTCTTGCAAATGTTTTTTAGAAAACACTCAATCTCTTTTAACTTGCTCTTTCCTTGATACTAGTGGAACCACAAAGTGTGAGATCCTTAGATGTAGATAGCATTTAAGTTATCGAACCAAGTAAATTCAGTCTTTGTGGTAAAAGACAATAGAAGGATACAAAGATCCTAACATAAATGGTATTATAGCCAATCTACAACTTTCTGGGCAATTCTTGGCTATTCAAGCATCAAGGTTCATCAGGAATTCTGTAAGAATATTTCCTCTCCTGTCTTTTTAAACTACATTTAAAATGACAAGAAAGAAATGGAAGTCTTCACTAGTAAGGAAGACTTTACAATTCGGAAACTTTTGATAAAAGCTTTACTTGAGTCTTATGAATATTATGGTGCTATTAAATAACAGTAGATGTAGAAACTGACCCTATCAAGAGACTCAAGATGCAAAGACTTGCACACTGCAAGTTAATGCTTCACTTATCACCGATTGTGATAAGGAAAGTGCATATTGTAATACTACATAGAAACTTTGGTTAAAACTGGATGAACTTTATGTTAAAAGATGTCAGCTTAATAAGATGACACTTTTACATAATATGCTAATTATAAAATGAACACTACTGTTTCTTTTGATGATAATCTAGATTACTTCTTTAAGTTAGTGCAAGATTTAGATGATATAGGTGAAATAATCTCAGAATAACATCAAGCTATAGTCATTGTAAATGTTTTACCATCTAAGTTCAATGCTTTCAAGAAGGTGATCAAGAATGCAAGTGGAGAATCTATCACAATTAAGAGGGTGCTAGATTCACTAATGGAAGAAATAGTGGGTATTAATCCATTCAAGAAGGAACCAAAAGTGATGTTCATCGAAAATAATCAAGATAAGAAGTCACATAAAAATAGTAGCAAGAAAGGAAATTGGTAGAAAGGGAATGGCAAGGATAAGCACACCAAAGAAGGTGAAGAAAAGAAGAAAAATGCTAAAGCCAAGAAGTGCTTCTACTGTGACAAATTGAATGCTCTTGGTGTCATTAGAGACTTAAGAGATAGGAGAACACTTTTCTATAAGAGAGTATTGCAAAATTACCTCATTTTTAGTGTCTAAATGATTAAGAACAGTAGACCCGAAAGTCAGTTTTTGGAAAAATCTGAAAGTGATTGAATATGACATCAATTGTGATTTTAATATTTTTATTGAGGTGTAAACCTGAGTACAAATTATACTTAGGTGAGTTTTGAGATTGGATTGATTATGTGACAAGGACAACGGAAAAATTCCCGGGATTATCATGAACATCCATTATGCATATTTCATTTACATACATGTGCATTATTAAACATTTAAAATTATGCAAATTGTGATATATGTATATTACTTGTTATAGAGGAGCAACTAGAATATCAACCTTTAGACATTGCCAAAACTTTTAGACATTAGCTTCGGGAGTGACCTATGAGTAACCTAGACGGTCTCACTCAATTAATTATTTGATTCATTTCATATTTGACTTATTGAATGAATGTGATTTGATTATGTTGATTACGGACAATAAAGGTCCAATGATTGTGTTATATGAATGAGATATTGAAGTGCTACATGTATGTGAATGTGACGAACTAAATGTTTCATGACATGATTGATTATGAGAGATGCATTCCACATATGAATGTATAATCAGATAATGAGAGTTGTGACTTAAGTAGCTATCGAAAATGAGCTTAAAGCTCTAAATGTGATTAAGAACCAAAGGCTCACTATGTAAAATGAGCCTTGTATCCCCAACGGATAAGACGACAGTATAAATAAGCACAGTATCCACAATGAATACAGGACAATTTAGGCACTCGGTCATAACAACGAAAAATTGGAAAAGAGTCACATGAGCATTTAGGTCAGCTGGTTTTACATAATGCATGTTCAAGACAATCTCGGGTATTTTTCCATTATCCTTATCACATAATCAATCCTATCTCAAAACTCACCTAGGTATAATTTGTACTTAGGATTATACTATAATAAAACCATTAAAATCACAATTCATATCACATTGAATCACTTTCAGATTTTTCCAAAAACTGTCTTTCAAGTATACTATTCTTGATCATTTAGACAATGAAAATGAGGTAATTTGGCAATACTATCTTCTAGAAAAGTGTTCTCCTATCTCTTAACTTTCTAATGACACCAAGAGAGTTCCATTTGATTCAGTAATCTGAAAGTTATACCTCAACATTTTTGGATTGTTATTATACTAAAATAGTACGTTATACTCAACTTCCATCTAGAAATTTAAAGTCTTAGAGACTGAATCAAAATTCGACTTCTTCATATAATTTGTAGTCCTATGTCTCTAGTTTACTCCAAATCACAAATCACCTTATTTGGATGACTATAGAACAAGATATTGTTAAAATAATGAAGCCTACTTAATGAAATCTTCATAGTTATCATATTCCAACATAGTCAACATTTTCAACTTAAAACCAATAACCCCATTAAATTAATTAAGTCACAGCTATGCAACATAACTCATGGCTATGCAAGAGTCATGGTTGTGCAAGAAAAACTCACACCAAAGCATACCAACAAAAATGAGTCACGAATGTGCAACAAAAACTCATGCCCATGCGCACTCCTTCAAACCTGTCTCACATTTTTTGCTTGATCTCTCTCAAATGATTTCAGATGGAAAAGCTTTTTGATGAAGATGTAGATCAGTGTGCTATGAGTCCAATGGTTTAAGTCTCATGTCATTTAGAGGTCAAAAGAAGGAGACATAGTCAAAAGGTCGAAGGATGTTGTGTCAGCCTCCAACCTTAGAAGTCGCGATCCATCTTACAAAGTCGCGATCGTGCTATCTTCAGCTTTTAAAGGAAAGCTTTCCTATCCTCTCTTCCAAAAGCACTCTGAACCTCTGCACTTCTTCTTCTCCTTTCTTTTATTTTATTCAACTTCTCTAACTTAAATTCTTACTCTTATTTCAAACCAACTTCCTTAACTTCTCTCAACCCCATTTTCGACTCCCATTCAAATAAAATCATTCATAAACAACTCTAAATTCTATATTAAAACACATACATCAAAAACAAAAAAATTCATTAACTCATCTTGTTGGGACCCAATTTTGGAACCGGACCCCAACCGGAAAAACAAAAAAAGGTAAAACTAAAAAAAAAGCCGAAAACAAAAATGAAGAAAATCTACCTCGAAAAGCCAAAAGCGAAATCGGAATCTGAAAAACAAAATGCAGAAGCGAAAGGAAACGAAAACTCAGAATCACAAAGTAGACGGAAACCAAAGGAAATTTAATTGGCTCGAAATCAAAGCAAACAAACGGTTCAATCGAACTGAAACAAATTTCTGACATCCGAAAACGTACACTTTAGAAAAACTAGCGTTGGAATCTCTAAAGACACTTGGACTAAACCAATCCAATTCGGTATAATTTTTTTTCATCATTCAAAGCAAATACAAGATTCCAATTAGAATTGATCCATCCCTTAATACAATTAATTCTTCAAATTCAGTCATTTTCCATTAAAATCTCGCACTTACAAAAATAAATATCATCAATTGTCAAACAATTAACACTTCTAAATTTCTAGCTCAATCAACACAATTCATCGGACCTCCTGTCCGGAATTCCAACACAAACAAACATATTTATATACCTATAACACTTCAATAATTCTCAATCAATAATCAGAATCATCGGACCTCCTGTCTGAAATTCAAACACAATCAATCCCATTCATAATCATATGCAATTTATATACAAAACCATAATTCACTTTTCTATTCTATATACA
>JAOSBK010000006.1:2844571-2856298 GCA_027568895.1 Erythroxylum shatona | reverse complement strand
AACACCATTTTATTCATTGGACGAGGCCATGTTCAACATCATACTACCTCATCTTTTATCAAACATATGTAAAACACGAGGAAACCCACTTGTCTTTCATTTCATCAAATGGCCATAGATTCATTTATACTTTTCATTCATTACAAGAAATCATATCACATTTCCTCATTTAATTTCATTTAATAATTTCTAATTTCTAAGAAAAGTTCGGGGTCTAACACATCTTCTTCATTCTCTGTGTTTCTTCTTTCATTTTCCTGCACTTTCCTTTTATGAATATTCTCCATTTTCATTTCACCATTTTAACTCCCATTCAACTCGACACATTCACAAGCAGATCAAAAACCATGATTACACATAAACATTAAAATAGAACCTCATTGTCGCATAACTTCATTTTCTGTATTTCTTCACTTTCATTTTTTTGTTGCACTCTTTTATCTCCATCAACACTTTCATTTCATCTTAACTTTTCATTTTAATCCTACTGAAAGCACAACATCATCTCACTCTATGTTTTCCTTAACTCTAAACCTATGTTTGTTCATTTCTAAAAACAGCCAGAAATGCTTATGAACAACCGTAATAAAAGAAAACAAAGCATATATAAATATCAACTTTCATAAATTTCTACACTAATCTCATACAAATTTTTACTGATTTTTCATCTCCAAAAATCATTTCTACATTGTTTTATAACATTTTTTATCATCAAAACCAAAAGTTAACAAAATTCGTATTTCCATCCTGTATTCACAGTGAACCTAAGAAATGTCCATTTTCTTTTATTCATGTCATGACAATAAATCACCATTTTTGTTTCATAAAACAACAACTCTAAAAGATTAGCAAGAGACTTACTTGTTAAAACTCCAAAATCTTCAAATATCATGAAGCCTTAATTTTTGTCATGCAACTCACGTACACTATTGGTTTTTCTTAAGGAAAATGAAAGAAAACCGAAGTTGGGAGTAGCAAAAGGATAGATGAGAACAAGGTTTTTCTTTAGTGAAGATTTGATGAGAAACTCTATGTTCAGGAAAAACTTGAGGAAAAAGCTATGAGAAAGAGAACTAGGATAAGAACAACAGTGCTTGGTCTTTCAACGTTAAGAAGACTTAACTTTAAACTTGGACACTTGTCTATTTCTTTAGACTTTAGCTAGTTTCCTAACTAACTAGTTCTTATTGAACTAGTTCCCTAACTCTTATCCTTTCATTTCAATTATCTCCAAATTTTTCAACGTCATCTTCTCACAAGGTTCTTCAATATCACTACACTCATTTCTATTTTCCGTACATTAATTTACTTGCCAAGTAGCATTTTTTCTAGTACAACAATATCCAAAATTTTCAGAAGTTATTCCTAAACTTCACCAAAATTCAAAATTAACAAGTATACTCACCAATTAAATTTTCAATATAACAAATTTACAAAATCTCAATAGTATCACATCATAATTTAATTATACTCGGAATTATCAATGAATGCATGTACAATTATTTTCATGTGAAAAAGTTCAATATTCAAGTGTATGTGTATATCATATAATGCATAAGCATGAAATGTGTTTTCTAATCTCTCAATAATCTTTCATATTTACTATTTTAGCCTTAACATAGGTAACGAGATGCTATATTTTCATTGCTAAAGTTGATATCAATTTGGTTGCAGATGACCGCAATACCTTATGTAAACAAGTAGACAAGGTAAAGTGTCCAACAGGGAGATCAAATCCATACTGGAAAAAGTGATGAATCCGAACATAAAAGATTGGAGCTTACAATTAGACGATGTCTTGTAGGCGTACCAGACCGCTTACGAAACTCCAATAGGCATGTTGTCATACAGGTTAGTTTTCGGCAAGCCTTACCATTTACGTGTGGAAATAGAGCCTAGAGTTTTTGAGCTATGAAGCAGTTGAACATGGATTAAGTAGAGGTCAGTAACAATAGGAAGTTGCAATTGCAAGAGTTAGAAGATATTCGTAATGAAGCGTATGAAAATGCAAAAATTTATAAGGAAAAAACTAAAGCTTTTCATGATAAAATAATTTCCCAAAAACAATTTTCAATAGGACAAAAAGTCTTTTTTATCATTCAAAACTTAAGTTATTTCCAGGAAAATTACGATCTCGATAGTTTAGACCATTTATTGTTACTAATGTTTTTTCTCATGGTGCGGTAGAAATTCAAAGTTTAAATACTTCAAGGTATTTAAAGTTATCAAACACCGCCTTAAATCATACTATGAGAACTCTTCAGTCGAGCACGTCGAAGAAATAGAGTTGGTATCCCCAACCTATCTCTAATCAGGTAAGTAGTAAAACACGTCCAGCTAAAGACTTAAAACAAACACATTTGGGGTAACCCGAAAAATTTTCAGGTTTGTTTATTCTTTTTATTTTTTAGTAGTTTTCATTTTTATTGTATTAGGTTTGTTTTATTTTAGTTATGAATTTAATTTTAAGTAATTTAGCACTTCCAATTTTTTCTGCAATTTTTATTATTTTGTCTATTTTAAAAATCAAAAATAAAAAAAAAATTTCTCTTCCCATCACTCCCACACTTTACCACCTCCCTTTTCATTCTCTTTCTTTCACTCATTTTCCTTCTTTTACTCACTGCAAACTTTATACTAGTTCTGTAAACTAGTGAATACCCAGCTCAATTCCAAACATAACCTACTCTTTTACACTTTCCGTCATCGTAACTCACCCATTTCTAATCACGATTATGTAGTTTTGTGTTCTCCCTTTTGCAATTTCAAGACTGCAATTTCATGAAGTTTGGAGTCATGCCATGGAGGAAGAGTGAATCTCGTAGGTTGGCCTCACCAATCAGGTCTTTTATCGACATTCAACCTCCAATCCACCCCACCACGATCATACCTACTCCTGCAATATCCACTCAAACCACACCACCAGTTTCAGCTACAACACTAAGGCCATCTACCCAAAATAGAACAAGAAAGGGAAAAGAGGTAGAAAGTTGTAGCCAATGGAGTACAAAAAGTGGTGGCTGCACTTCTTTTTGGCTCTCGAAAGATACAAAGCGTTTTTAGCAATTCAGCCCAAGGAAAATCTATCCTTGTAAGTGTATTCTTATCGATACTTTTGAAGCATTACAAGCCCATGATTCTTTTGCACAAATGATAGGTCCAATTTAATGGAGTGTATTTGCTATAATTGATTGTCCTGCCTATGTTGAATTAATAAGAGAATTTACAGCACATTTCAATTTAATTCTTATGAAGAGTTTGATGTGTTTATGGAAGGAATTGTAGAATTCAGGCTGATGGAAAAAGAGTTTGCTTTACCGATTGTTGATTTTAATGTGGCTATGGGTTTTGTTTCAACCGATGATATTAAAAATGAGTCATTTATAAATTATAGATGTGATTATCATGATGAATTTAATGCATCGAAATTGTGGATTCAATGGTCTATTGATCCTAACCCTTACAATGCTAGTGTTTCTAAGAGTTCATTTTTGAAAAATCATGTTCTTAAAATTATTCATCGACTATTAGCATAAAATTTTTTAGGATGTTGGGATTCAGCGGGAACATTGTCTAAAGTGGAATTTTATTTTCTGTGGTGTATGGATAAGAACATTCCTATTAATTTAGGGGCCATTTGGTGCTATTTCTGTTTTTCTGTTGTAGTTTTCAGTTTTTGTTTCTATTTTTCATTTAAATAAAACAAAAACCTGTTTGGTTGTTAATATTAATGCAGTTGTATTTTTATCACCAATAATAATTACATTTTAGATAAAACTTAAAGATAAATTATTTTTAATTAAATAAATTATTTAATCTCTTATATAATATTTATTACCAAATTATTAATAAAATTATGATATTTTAGTAAAATAAATAATTTAATATTTTATTTATAAATTAATATTTATCTGAAATATATTTTAATTATTAAATCAAATTTTATTTGAATATTTATATATTTTAAATTTAATTATAGAAATTAAATAAAATTAAATTATTCATAGTTTTATAGATAATTAATTTTAATTTATTAAATATATAAATATAATCTTGAATTAAATTATTCATAAATTTAATTAAATAATTAAATAATTAAATAATATATATTTTAATGATAGTAAATCAGGTTATGAAAAAACAAAAATAGGAAACAAAAATCACTTTTTATGGTTTTCATAATTTTTGAAAACTAGAAGAAACCAAAACCAAAAATTAAAACTAAAAACTCAAACAAACAAGATTTTTTACTGAATTTGAAAACAAAAATAGAAAATCAAAAATAAAAATAGAAACAAACATCCCCTTAGGTTTTTGGTTTTTAACACAATTTCAATATGTGTTAGACAAAAAATATAAACCTTTAATTTTAGGATCCTACATCACTAGATTGGCCATAATTTGGATTTACTAAATCTTAACAACACTGACATGAATGTGGCGTGTGGTATAAAACCTTTGGATATAGATTGCTCGCACAAGATGGGAATCATAGACCTCAGCCATGGAAGAGTATCTTTCTCCAATATGAGTCTAACTACTCTTTTCACTCCACATCTCGCTGCAAGAATTTAGGTTTCAACAGCTGCACCAAGTAGTCACCAAACCAATTTAGATAACTACCTTAGTCGCCTCGAACATCGAATGCACCGCATGGAGCTTAATTTGATGGCTTATTGGGAGTATCAAGGATTCTAATCTCTGCACCCACCACACCATGAATTCGACAGTCACAAACAGCTGCACCAAGTAGTCACTAAACCAATTTAGATAATTGCCTTAGTCGCCTCGAACACCGAATGCATCGTATGGAGTTTAATTTGATGGCTTAATGGGAGTATCAAGGATTCTAATCTCCGCACCCGCCACACCATGACTTCGACAGTCACAAATAGAGAAGCATTCTTTCCTCTTTTCTTTTATATTTTTTCTTCTTTGATCTTTTGTCCTAACATTGAGGACAATATTGGTCTAGATGAGGGGAAAGGATATGAAGTTCATATGTGTGACTATGTGATTTTGTTCTCCTTTGCTTCTCTTTTCAATTTTGGCATGCTTGTGTTGTGTGTTAAGCGATGAAGTTTTATCATATTATTTTGGATGAGATTGAGTATATGCATGAAATTAAATTGGACTATGTGAGTCTAAAGTGAAATATGTGGATTGATTGCAATAATCGATCTTATATACTTAGCCAAAACTTTGAAATTTGAGTGATTAGGTAATTTGTAGAATTAAGGTGAATTCTTGAATTAAACATGTGAGTATATTTGAGCTTTAAATGACATCATCTTTATGTCATTCTATTTCTTTGTATTGTGTGATGCTCCTCTAATTAGATTTGACTTCAAAGCTTACATTGACCCAGATTGAATTTGTTTGATTACACGGGTTATGGAAATGATTAAGGCGTTCTTTGTTTTTACACCCTCTAGCTTAAAAATGACCCACTTAGTTATTTTCCCTTTACAAACACTTTTGAGCCTTTAACCTTGTTTGTTTTTCAATTAATCACCTTACATCGAATCCTAAAAATCCTATTAACCTTACCTTATCACAAGTTGAATGAAGTACTGAGTAAGCATTGGATTTTGGAACTTTTGTTCTGTATTATGTTGTGAGATATTTTTATAGGTACTTCTATTCATGTGTTTGTTAAATTATGTTGTTATTATTTTCTCTTATTTTTATTGTTCTCCCTTGTTCTTAACATTAGCCAAGTAAAAAAAAGAAAAAGAAAAGGGAAAAAGAAAAAATAAATAAAGAAGAAAGAAAAGAAAAATAAAAAACAGAAAAGAAAAAGAAAAAGAATAAAGCATAGTAGCATTAGTTAGTAATGAGTAGTTGTAGTCCGTTGTATTCATGCGTTTATCTCAGAATTTTAATTGGAGTATTCCTTTTACTTGGTACTTTATGAATGCTTGTGATTAACTCTTGCCATTTTTACCTTACCTTTGAACCCAACCCCATTACGACCCGTAATAAGTCCTTATGATCCATGAGCTTATGTAATTTGAATGAATAATAATTTTTGGATTTTTAAGCCTATGGTAGTGCAATCTATTAAAGGGAGATTTGAGAGAAATATTTTAACCTTAAACACTTGAGCGTAAGAGAAAAATCTGTGAGAAGAATTCACCTTAGTTTCATATTTACTTTTGAACAAAAATGTCTTACTTTGACTTTGTTTATTTGTATTGGTGAAAAGTGATTATGATGTATGTTGCAACCTAAGTCTTGCTGGCCCAAGTTAACAGATTGTATGCACTTAATCTTATAAAGGGTGAATTGATAAAGTTTAGCGGTTTGGTATGTTTGCTCAAGGGTGAGCAAAAGTTTGGTGTAGGGGAATTTGTTAAGTTATCATTTTGTGCTCATTTTGTATATAAATCTCTTTAATGTATTGAAATTATTATTCAAAATTGATATATTTGTTTCCTAATTGCTCTCAAATGATTTTCAACGCTTGAGAGATGCAATTGAATCAAAAAGATGTAAGGAAAGTAAAGATAATTCGAAATTTTAGACTGGAAGAAAAATCATTGACTAAGCGTGGGCCTTTGTAAGGACATAGAATGCCTACAGAATCTGTTTTTAAATTTAGATTTGATTCACCTAAGATTTTCATAATCTTCAAAATCAGATTACTACCTTACTGATAGGGATCTACAACCTGAATATAAGGGAAAAATTATTTGTTGAAGATCATAAAAAAAAGGAGGAGATCGAAGAGCATAATTGAGGATTTTCGCTATTGTTCACGTTATGCAAGATAGAGAGTTTACATTTTCTTCAGTAGTTTCTCTAGGAGTTTTCAGATTTTCTAGGAAAAGACCAAGGCTAGAGACTTTGTATTTTGCTATTTCTTTGTTGGTTTTCACTTTCGTTATGAGTAGCTAAATCTTTCTTCTCGGTTGAAGGGAACCACATTATCATTTAGTATATATGAGATTTCTAAATAAAGTTTGTTTCATTGATAAATATTGATTATCTTCCGAGTTGCTTTTTATGATTGAATAGGTTGATTTCTAGGATGCACAAGGAAATGATTTGTTTAATAGCTAAATTAGAAAGATATGACGCTCAGTTTTGCTAATCAAAAGTGACAATTCGGATTACCATCTTTACGTTAGAGTTGGAAATTCTAAGAAGGTACTTAGCTTGATTAAATGTATGTCGTACATATATTGTCTTGTTCATTAGTTTCTTAGTTCTTAAAGCTATTAATCAATTAAACTTAAAATCGTATCTAAGTTGTTGACTAATAAGAATATTTAAAATACATGTTTCTATTCATTTAAACTTAAGAGAAAACATCATCCAATAAATATTTGTTGATGGACTGAATTTTATATCAAGGATTCATATTAGTGTGATAACGTCGGTAATCAAAACCAAGGTTTGCTTACCGAATACTTTCATATAATCAAGTATATGTGATTTTTGTTATAAATGTAAAACTTATAAATATATATTGACTAAAATTTTTGGGAATACATAATAAATTATTAATTACATGTTTCAAATAAATTATTTAGTAACTAATTGACTTATAATTAAATGATAAATAGACTCTAATAGCGAGCTTCTCCGTGTTAATAACAAATTATATAAGTGAATCCTAAATTCTTCATAAAAACTCAATCTGAAGACTCAAATTTATGACTTTCAATGTTAAGGCCTTCTTTAGGAAGTCCCTTCGCTTCCTTGTTCAAATTGTCCCGTTACGGACATTTTCACATTTAAATTTGTATGAAAAGACATTTATTAATTCATGTTCAGCGTACTACACATTTTCACAGCATTTATAAAATAATAAACACGTTTTCTGCACGTGCAGCATAATATCATTGGATCGATTCACCTAGTTTACACATTAATTTCCACAAAAGTCACTTCATCTTATCCCGAAGAGCAGTACACTTTGAAACGATTATATCGTTGGCCACCAGTGCGATGATGCAGCCTCCCACTGTTTTATTTGAGACTACCCATATTTACTAAGAGGCTACGATATTATGATTGTCTCCACCTCGTTGAGAAAATTTAGAAAAGGCTACGTTAATAAATTTCTTTCATATACTGAGAAATTTCAACTCATCAAAACAATACTCAATTTATTTCATATATGCTGGAGCTCCCATGTTTTCCTTTCTAAGAATGTTATCAAAATGATACTGCTTATTCAAGAATTTCCTATGGAACCATTATAATAGAACTAGAGGGATTGCTAAAATTAAATGAATTGACTTATGTGTTCCAAAAGTAGAAGGTGGGTTAAATATTACTCCATTAAAACTCACAAACCAATCTCGTATCCTCAAGTGTTTATAGTAGATACTTGAGGATAAGCAATCGGCATGGATCCGATGACTCCATTCGTACTTCCTCGAAGGTAAGTGTACTTGAGAAACTAATATGAATCCTTCATGATTTTCTTAAAGAACTTAGTTTATTATAATGTCTTTTGCATGATTGGGAATGGAGAAAAAATCTCATTTTAGTTTGACAATTGGTCGGGGCATGATTTATTCTTTCAACCTCAAAATACTACTCCTAATCTCCAACCTTTTCCCACCTCTACCAAACTTAGCTCTTTCATTAGGGGGGATTCCTATATTTTCCCTGATTGTCTCAAATACCTGCAGCCTCATTATCCCCCTTCAAACAACCCTGATCGTTTTTCTTGAAGAATCAACCTTTGAATCTACCGAGGAGCAAATGAATTACTGAACTGCTACGAGTGAAGATGCTTGGGGTCTATTGGAACAATATTGTCTAGCACAGAAAACCCCCCTCCTAGAGTATCTTTCCTCCTTTGGCTGTGCATGAAAAATAAGCTTACCACTACGGATTGGATATCCTACATTAATCTTAATAGATCTTGCCTGCTTTATTTAACACATGACGAAACAAGAAACTACATCTTCTTCTTATGTTCGACTGCTACCTTGATTTGGGAACACATGACGAAACAAGAAACTACATCTTCTTCTTATGTTCGACTACTACCTTGATTTGGGAACAGGTTAAATGCTTTTGTGGCTGGAATAGTTCGAAAAACTCACTAATTTCTATCATCCATGGGTTGACAACACAATTGTCTATTCCAAAAACTGATAGAGGAACATTTATAATAACCGTGGGTTTGACAGTTCAGTCCATATGGAAAGAAAGAAATGCAAGAAGATTTGCGGCCATAAGCAAAACGATAGGAACAATTGTTGAGAAAATTACTAGAGGTATCGGGGGAACTCTTATTCTTGTAGAACCATGCACCATCTGGACATTAACTCTTATTAATCAGAACGATCAACGTAGTTACACTACAAGAAATTAGTGGCAGAATTCTATCGGTAAAATAAACTACCGACGGAAATCAATGATGGACTAAACCGTCATTAAAACAATCATAGTTAAAGTTATCGATGAACTATATTCCGTCAGTATTTCTACCGACGGACAAGGTAAACGACACAACCGTCAGTAAATTTTACTAATAATAGACTTTCTGTAGGTAAACCGTAATTAATGTAATGGAAATGTTTTCATAATTACAGACAGAATATAAAATACCATCGGTAAAATATATTGATTTTACCGATGGTATTTTATATTCTGTCGTTAATAAAAAAAGCAAAGGTTTGTATATTTTACCAACGGATTTAGGATTTTCGTCGGTAAAATATATTGATATTTTGACAGTATTTTATATTTCGTCAGTAATAAGTAGTAAGAAATTTTTTTTAAAAATCCGATTTCATGATCTTGTGATAAATGGATACTTTTAAGAATTATCAATTATCTGTGCATAATAAATTAATTTGTATATATATATATATGTATATATATATATATCTAATTTGTTGAATCAGAAAATTAATTGATGATATAAAGTTAAAATTATTTTAATTGATAATAAAAACATTACAATGTACGTGACATATGTTTGTAATTGAAATAAAATGACTAGGACAAGCTAATGATGTGGTGATTGCGGGTGTTCTGAGCTGCTAAACGTCTCCTTCAACTGTTTCATCTCCTGTCTCAGCTGAGCCATCTGCTCCATCTGTTTCATTCGTTGATTCATGTTAGCCATCTGCTCCTCTTTCATGTGAGTTATCTGGTCCATCAATATTTACACTGTGACTCGAAGCTCGGTGACTTCATTGCTTTGTGTTGGCTTAGCAGACGTTGCTATACTGGACATGGAAGATTACGAATAACATATGTTCGCATATGAACCTAGCCCGAATATCCTTCCACAACGGTCCTTACTACCCACAACATCGAGATACATCTGAATGTCATCTACAAGTTGTTCTTCCTGAGACTGTCACTGAATGGTTTGTTGTATCTAGTCCTATTAGGAAACAATGTTTACATTAGTAAGGGATTATTATTAAAAAATTATAATAATGCATTAATTTTACATACATTCAGTTCTCTACATGGGCTATTGATGAATGTCACACCGTCATGCTTCTTCGTGTGAGTGTGCAAAAATAGTTGAATAGGTATAGGCCTGATGACCAATGACTTTTCCTACATTTATAACCTAAATTGTTAGATGTGAACTACAATTTATAAAAATTTCGGCAGAATTTTCTCTATTTTTATGATATTTTCCCCCTCTTGAACAAAGAAAATGACTCAACACACTCATATATAGCACTAGACATTTATACCATTATCATTATCTATAATACAGTAAAGTAAAATATTTACAAAATAAGTGTCAAGTTTAGATACTTACAAGTCGTTGTGTATGCTCGTGGTGGGTTATTAATCTTCCTGTATGTACGGGAAGACTCTCCCCCCTCAAGCCTCCATGTCTGTTGGCGGAGTTACACCATGAGATGGACATCGCCTCAAGTGATACCCAATACTCCTGCCAATGACTCCAAATTTCCTCCGAAATATAACACGGCCATATACCAGCCTTGTGTATCGCACCAATGCGTGTACGATCTCGCTTCTCCCATACTTTATACATGCTGGCATCGAAACAAGAATCCCAAAAAAATTCTTTTTAAAATAAGATGAAAAAATTAGACTACTATATATAATGTAATAATATTTATCTAATTAGTGTATATAAATCAAAATAAAAAGAAAATAAATATATATTGTACCTTAAACTCCTGAAAGTAAAATTGTTTTGTAGCCTCAGATATTTTCTTCCACACATAACCCTCAGGATCAATCCTTTGCTTAAATATGGAAGTCATATTTTTGGAACTCGGTCCAGACGAAATCAACCTAATATAAGAAGTAATTTGATACTGACAAAAAACTAATAAACCTAAGACTTCATCAAAAGCAAATAGTGATTAAAGTGATTTCACTTACTATTGATTGACAATTGTTATATACTTTCTTCCATCAAGTCCCTCAGCTTCAAGGTGGCAGACCTCTCCTCCATCCGATAAAGAGGTATTGGATGATATATGAGTTGGGGAAGGGGATGGTGTAGCATGGGGAGCAGTAGGTGATACAACATCTGCAATTGTCGGCCCTAGAGGGGGAGGAGGTGAGTTAGTGCGAGCTGCAGACTGTGACAATCCACTTTCACAGTAAGTTGCTCCGAACATGCCTCTAAACCTCAATCACACAACCTCACGTTATCTCTTTAGTCCCATATTTTTATCTGAAATTCAATGTTTATCGAATTCTCTACAAATATAATAATTTGAATTCAATATTTTACACAATATATGAAGAAGG
>JAOSBK010000006.1:2759602-2777620 GCA_027568895.1 Erythroxylum shatona | reverse complement strand
AAAATTCAATTTGATTAATTTGATAATATATAATCTTCATGTTGTTGCTGTATGTGTGAACAAGATTAGGATCTTACGGCCGTTAATTATTAAAATTAATGATATGCTAAAAAATTGAAGAATTATTAAATAAATAAAATTTATAAATAATATTGAATAGTTATTAAATAAATAAAATCTGAAAATTTGTATTTTAAAAAATAATTATTAAAATTAAACAATTATTCAATTAATATGATTTTTGAAAAAATTAAAAAATAAAATAATAATAAAAACGTCGCAGAAGACATTTCGCGACGTTTTTAGAAACGTCGCGAAAGCAATTCTGTGACGTTTTCAAAAAAACGTCGCGGATTCCTTTACATTCTGCGATGTTTTAAAAACATCACGGAATATTAGACAATCCGCGGAATATCTAAATTTTTAATGATGTTTTCTTAAATGTCACAAAATGTTAGTATTTTCTGTGACGTTTTACATAAAACGTCGCAGAAACCTTTTATCTACACTACATTTCGCGACGTTTTTTGTGACGTTTTTTAAAACGTCGCAGAATATATTCTACGACATTTTTAGACATGTTGTGACGTTTTAAAAACGTCGCAAAATGCCTTATTTTCTTGTAGTGAATCAAACCAACCGCAACATCCCGCCTATACATATCTACCATCCAAGATGAACTTGTAAGACGGCTTATCTTAACCAGCAACACAAACATTTAGAGATTATTAAAGTAAAGCAATCAATTAAAATAACCAGTCATTCCCGCATCAAAAACCAGAAGTTCACGTCCACAATGCATTGAGATTAAGCCTTGTAGCTGCATTCTTCCATTTTACTGAAGGTGGGATATTCTTTAGTGAATTACCGTGGAAGCTCCTTTAGCATATCTGTATAAATGTTCTTGCTTCCCTGTCATTCCTATCTGATAGGAAACCGATGTAGAGATTGTATTATTACTATATCAGTAGGTACAATAAGGAATTCCTCCTGGAAAGATAACCTTCCCAGGCCAATGCAATAGCAGTATAACAATTGAATCAAAACTATGCTCCCCTCATGCTATACAGTTCTGCCTATATTCCCCTACCCACCACATGCACAATCTCTCACTATAACCGAACTCATAACAAACTGATTATGTGGCAGTACCCCCCTTTCCCATCTTGCCCCTACGGATGTAGGTTTGGATGGGCTTGGTGGGCTGTGCGCAAACGGACTGGGTGCTAACAATTTCCTCCCCCTCATGAAGCACCTTGTCCTCAAGGTGGATGGAAGGATACTGCCCCTTAATAAAATCAGCATCCTCCCAAGTGGCCTCCTCTGCTGGTCGATCTTTCCACCGTATGAGCCACTGAAGTACAGAACTCCCTTTAGACTTAGAAGTTCTTGAAGCTAGTATTGCCTCTGGTTCAGCCTTATTTTCCTGATCTATCTCCATACCTTGTGGAAGGGTATGCTCCACCGAATGGATGCCTAAAGCCCTCTTCAATTGTGAGACATGAAAAACAGGATGGACCTTAGATGAAAGAGGCAATTGCAGCCTATAGGCAACTTGTCCCACTCTCCCAATTATCTTAAAAGGGCCATAGTATCGAGCAGTCAATTTAGGGCAGATTCTTCTTGCAACCGTGACCTGCCTATGGGGTCTTAGCTTAACAAAGACTAAGTCACCCACCTGAAAAGACACCTCTCTCCGATGACCATCAGCTGATTTCTTCATCCGAGATTGTGCTTTCCATAAGTTGTGCTTAAGTTGACGAAGTGCTTCATCTCTATCAACTAAAGCAAGAGCCACCGATTCCACTTGAGTCTCTCCTTGAGTAAAGTGTAGCAAGGTAGGAGGTAGACGGCCATATACAATCTCAAAAGGAGTCCGCCCCGTCGAAACATGGTAGTTTGTGTTATAACAATATTCGGCCCATGCAAGCCAATTAGACCAATACTTAGGCTGTTCAGAAGTGAAACAGCGGAGATAAGTTTCGAGGCCTCTGTTGATCACTTCGGTCTGGCCATCCGTTTGAGGATGGTAGGATGAACTCATCTTCAAGGTTGTCCCTTGTAGCTTGAACAATTCCTTCCAGAAATTGCTAGTGAAAAGTGGGTCTCTGTCACTTATAATGGAGCTAGGGATCCCATGTAGCCTTACAATGTCACGGATAAAAACCTCAGCTACAGTCTTAGCCGTGTAAGGATGCTTGAGAAGTGAAAAATGAGCATACTTGGATAAACGGTCAACTACCACCAGAATTACCTCATGACCTTGAGACTTAGGGAGACCGGTAATGAAATCCATGGAGATTTCATCCCAAATCAGATGAGGAATAGGCAAGGGCTGAAGAAGACCTGCTGGAGACATAGCCAAGTATTTATGTTTCTGACAAACAGCACATTCCCGCACAAACTTCTGGACAGCAGCCCTCATTCCCAGCCAAAACAGTCCTCCAGCCAACCTTTTGTAAGTCTTTAAAAAACCTGAATGCCCTCCTGAAGGAGAAGAGTGATACTCTTGCAAAAATTGAGGGATGAGTGCCGAGGAAGCTGATAACACCAATCTGTTTTTATAAAACAACAAGTCATCCCTGAAGTGGAAGTTAGGTTTAGAACTAGGATCTGACACTAGTGCTGTCATAATGGTAAGTAGGACTGAATCCTCTTTGAGCTCTCTCCGAACTACATCCAAATCAAGCCAAAAGGGTGCTGAAATTGCAGAAAATAACAACTTATCATCTTCCACCCTTGATAAAGCATCTGCTGCCCCATTTTGTTTTCCCGGTCGATAGATTACTTCAAAATCCAATCCCAACAGCTTAGCTTGCCAGCATTGTTGATCTATGGAAGGTATACGCTGATCCAACAAATGCTTCAAGCTTTTATGATCGGTGTAAACCTTGAAATGCCTTCCGATTAAGTAGTGCTTCCAATGCTGTATAGCCATAACCACTGCCATAACTTCCTTCTCATAAACAGATTTAGCATAGGTCGATTCAGCCAAAGCCTTGCTGAAGAAGGCCACTGGACGGCCTTCTTGCACCAGGACTGCCCCTAATCCTCTCCCCGAAGCATCACATTCAAGGGAAAATTCTTTGGCAAAATTAGGCAGGGCCAAGACAGGAGCTGAAGTCAACTTCCTCTTTAATTCATCAAAAGCTTCCTGAGCCTCATTACTCCAGCTAAAGCCATCCTTCTTAGTGAGTTCTGTGAGTGGTTTAGCAACCTTTCCATAGTCTTTGACAAACTTTCTATAGTACCCGGTAAGACCTAGGAAACCCCTCACGCCTTTGACACATCTTGGTATAGGCCATTCCAAAATACTTTGGATCTTTGAAGGATTCATTGACACACCTTCAAAAGAGATGATGTGGCCTAGGTAATCCACAGATTTCTGCCCGAAAGTGCATTTCTTTTGATTGGCCACCAACTGATTATCCAACAGCAGCTGTAACACACAAACTAGATGCTCCATATGCTCATCCCAATCTGCACTATAAATCAGAATATCGTCAAAGAAAACTAAGACGAATTTCCGTAAGAAGGGTTTAAAAATAGAGTTCATGGTAGCTTGAAAAGTAGTCGGAGCATTCATGAGGCCGAAAGGCATCACCAGATATTCATAGTGTCCCTCATGAGTCCGAAACCCTGTCTTATAGGTATCCTCCTCCCTAACTCTGATCTGGTGGAAACCCGACTTAAGATCCACTTTAGAGAAGTATCTAGCCCCGTGTAGCTCTTCCATCAATTCATCCACCACAGGAATGGGAAACTTGTCTGGAATAGTAAGCTTATTCAAAGCGCGGTAGTCAACACACATGCGCCACGACCCATCCTTTTTCTTAACAAGTATAACCGGACTTGAAAAAGGGCTGATACTGTGTTTTATCACCCCAGCCTCCAATAACCCTCGGATCTGCCTCTCAATTTCATCCTTATGATGATGAGCATGTCTATACGGGCGTATATTCACCGGTTCTGCTCCTTCCTTAAGGTTAATCGCGTGATCATGCTTCCTCCTCGGTGGCAGCACCTCAACCTCCTGAAAAACTGATCCAAATCTGTGCAAAATAGCTTCCAACTTTTCTTGCTGACCCACATCCAAGGGAATTACCTCAGCAGATAAGTTTCTGCCCATTTTTAAAGACCATAGCAGCCCCTCAATTTCCCATTCTGGATGCTTCAAAATCTGCTGCAGGGCATGTAGAGAAGAAGTGTGCGGATTAATGCCCTGTAAGGTTACCTCAATTCCCCTCCGATCAAAGGTCATAAACATATTTTTCCAGTCGACCCTTACTACTCCCAAGGTTTCTAGCCATGCAACCCCTAAAATCAAATCAGGACCACCAGTATCGAACAGATAAGCATTCAGCTTGAACTCCTCTCCATTCAATTCCAGCTTGATCTCCTTACACATCCCTTGCGAGAAGGAACGATGTCCATCACCCAATCGGACTCCGAAAGTTCTGGTTGGAGTAACCCCTAACCCCATTGCCTGAACAAATCTCTTAGACACGAAATTGTGGCTAGCTCCACTGTCGATCAAAATAACAACAGGTACCTCATTCAGCTTACCTTTTAGAACCATTGACTTCGGGGGTGAGGACTGATTTCCATCTAGCTCCCTGAATTCCACCGAATTGCACACCAACTCCCAGTCTTCTTGTTGTTCCACTGCCGAAGGTATCTCTTGATTGTTGTCTCCCTCTTCGACTTCATCTCCCTCCCATACTATCAGTCTAAACTCCTTGTCTGGGCAACGGTGAAGTGGGCCGAAGACCTGGCCACATTTAAAACACAGACCTTTCTCTCTTCTTTCCATAAGCTGGTCATAGGATAAGTTGCGAGTGCCTTTCCACTTTGGGTTTTGGGGTCGGTGGTTTCCAGTCGTGGGGCCACGCTGATGAGTAGGTGCCACCTTCACGTCATTTTTTATGTTTCCTGCTGCATGGGTCGGTTGAGTGGGTCGGTGCGCAAAAGGATTTCCCATTCGGTACCCAGAGTTCGCATTTCCCCCATCGACCCTCCTCCTCCATTCTCCTTGACGAATAACACCCTCCCCGACAACCTCCCTTTCGACTTTCCTGGCTATCGAAATGAGCCGGACACGGGTTGGTGGGTCGTGAGTCCGGACTCTATTCCTCACCTCCTCTCGTAAGCCACCCAAGAAGCAGCTCATGTACCACTCTTCCGGAAAGTTGCCAATTCGTGAAGCTACTCTCTCAAACTCGTCGATGTAGTCGTCGACCGAGCCACGTTGAAAAACGGTCTTCAGCTGCTCGATTGGATCACCGTCGTCCCTTCCACCATAACGTTCGAACAAAGAACGTTTGAACCTTTCCCACGTCATACGTGGGTCGAACTCCCGAAGGTTCATGAACCAGTACAGAGTCGCTCCTTCCATACTGATTTGCACCATTGGCAGACGCAATTCCGGCGGGATATCATGAATCATGAAGTATGACTCAGCCCGTGTCACCCAAGCAAACGGGTCGCTCCCATTGAACGTGGGAAGGTCGACTCGACGAGCAACATTTCTATACTCTTCCCATGCTCGTTCAGTAGCAGCCGGAGGCGTGTGATCATGGTGACGATAACTGCCGAGACCATGCAACCCCCCTGCCTGCTCGTTCCCAGCCTCCGAAAACGTAGGATGCGCTGGTCTATCATTTCCAGCTGAAGAGGATGCGTGCGCCTGGGGAGCAAACCCTGGCGGTATCTCTCCTTCATTCACATGTTGCTTCTGGGTATTTTTTGCCATCAACGACTGAAATCCCTCTCTCACTTCTGATTGCAACAAACCCTGCGATTTGGCTAATGTCTCGACGTTCGCCATCAGAGTACTGAGCTGTGTCCGAAGATCTTTAAGGGTGGTATCATGCGACTTCACCAATCCTTCTTGGGCTGAGAGAGATGACTCCTGCCTTTTAAGAGAAGCCTCTACTGCCGACACTCTTGCCTCCATTCTCGTGTGCATACACTCTCTTCCTTCTTGAGCCTCTTCTCTCAATGAAAGCACCAATTTGATAGGAAACCGATGTAGAGATTGTATTATTACTATATCAGTAGGTACAATAAGGAATTCCTCCTGGAAAGATAACCTTCCCAGGCCAATGCAATAGCAGTATAACAATTGAATCAAAACTATGCTCCCCTCATGCTATACAGTTCTGCCTATATTCCCCTACCCACCACATGCACAATCTCTCACTATAACCGAACTCATAACAAACTGATTATGTGGCAGTACCCCCCTTTCCCATCTTGCCCCTACGGATGTAGGTTTGGATGGGCTTGGTGGGCTGTGCGCAAACGGACTGGGTGCTAACACTATCACTAAGTCCCGTGTATGAGAACTTCACCATAAGCCCTCATAATTTTCACTCCTTCCGTGGATAACATCGTATAAGTGTTTCTGATTCTTTAAGACACTAACAGAGGAGTAGGAAATCTCCTCCAATCAAGAACTGTCAATAGCTAGAGAAACCTACCAAACAGAACAATTAAGTCGCGTCGAGTGGTTGACTTCCAATTTGCGTAATCATACAGAGACTACTGGACTACGATGGTCACTACTATTCGATATATCCTGCTGGTTCTTGTGGCAATGGCGTAACAATAACATCTTTGACATCCACTTTTCCTGGCCAACTGTCAGTAAACATACTATTCTCGACTATGCTTTTTGAGTGCTCAAGGCTAGTACAGTTACGGCTCGGGCTCTGGTAGGCTATACGACTAGTAACACAAGGAACATCGCATGGACAAAACCTAGTGAAGGATGGATTAAGCTGAATACAGATGGAGCTATGTCAGTATCCCACCGGACTACCTCCTCTGGAGGCCTCCTACGTGATAGTACTGGCAGGTGAGTGGGAGGTTTTGTACACAATTTAGGTCTTTGCTCGCCTTTGGAGGCTGAATTATGGGGAGTTTATTCGAGATTGATTATGGCTTAGGATATGGGATACCGGCGAGTGGACCTTGAGGTCGATTCCTTAGATGTTATCAACATCCTATCACCACCTACATTGCACCCACCCATGAATTCCTCCTTGGTGCAGACAATTTATGCCCTACTGGCGCAATCCTGGATGGTTCAAGTTTGCCACGTCTTTCGCGAAGGAAATCGTTGCGCTGATTGGTTGGCTTCTAATGCGAAATTGTATGGATCCGGATTTACTTCTTTAACCCATCCCCTTCAAGATGCCTTGCAATCCTTTCTGAGGATGCATTTGGGGTCTTAACCCCAAGGCCCTCTGTTTAAGTCTCATTTTGTTACTCTTTTGTATTAAAAAAAAAAAAGAAAATCCCAGCCACTATTTACCTTTCCTTGGTACTTGAGCCGAGAATTTCCATAATCTAGAAGACTATTCTGGTGTTCAAATTTCCAACTTCCACAACTTTTTCCTTGAAAGTTCGATTGTTTCTTTCGGACCAAAGGTTATAAATAGTGATGGAGAGGATAATGGGAAGAAGATCGAAGTCAGTATTTGTGTAGTAAATAGTAATGGAGAGGATAATGGGAAGAAGATCGAAGTCAGTATTTGTGTAGTTTGATGGGTGATTAAACCAGCTTAAGAGGGCTTGAAGATTTGTCAGATGTGCCAAGTGAATCTGCAAAAGCTCTGCACAAACATATAATTCTAGTATTCATATTATACAGATGTGCAGCTGACATTGGCTCAGTTGCTACAAGGCCTTAATTTCGCAGAACCGGTGGATATGACAGAGAGCATCGGATTAACTGACATGAAAGCAACGCCTCTGGAAGTTCTCAACGAGCCAAGGCTTACACATCACCTGTATGACTAAGTTGCAGATTACCTTTACTTAATTTGTCCTTGATCCTGTTGGGAAGCTACAGTAATACTTGTGTGTTGTTCTGATGAAGAATAAAAAGGTTATATATATATATTCCATTTATCTTGATGCTTTTTCTACGTAGACACTACGAGACTCAGCTACATAACGACAGGAAAAAAAATGTTGATTTCTCCTGCCAAGGGTGTTCAATGTCAAGCCTAGCTCCGACATTACTTCCCTTTTGTACACTCCATCATCTCCAACTTTCGGACTAACAAACAATTTTGTAATTCTCGTCGACTATGACTTCTAGCCTAGCAATTTTCATGAATTCTAACTTGGAACAATTTGTAATTTGCGGTAACAGGAAGCAACTTAAAGTTCAAATCTCGGATATAATTTGTAGTAAGTATTACACAATAAGGTTGATATACATTCAAGTTACACATCATAAGAAGAAAATTTCATTTGGTAAAAGTTACTTCTCGATAATTCCATTCCAATCCACATCGACGTTGCCAAAAAGGCCACTGAAATTGTTACAAGCCATTACAAATATTTTCCTCCTCCTGGGTGGCCAAGCCACCCTCAGAGCTAAAACCATTACCTTGCCTGCAAATCAAACTGGAAAAGAAGCTCCATCCACGTGTCAAAAGCCCACATAAAAGTTAAGAGATAATATAAAAATATTAAGATTGCACACGTGGCATCACCATTGTTATAGGAATTGATTTCCCCAAGTTGTTGGGATGATTAGTACATCCGGCTGCTACTTCCATTGGACGGCAGGGATTCCCTATCAGAAGGCATCTGCTGAAACTGTTGCACCATGGCCATTTGATTAACATCAAGTGTCATCTCAGACACACTCCAGACCTTGACAGACTTATCAAGACTCCCGCTATAAACCACCCACCGTTTATCCCCATTTTTGGACGGCTCAGGATCCTCCTCCACAGCGAGACACTTAACGGGCCCCGTGTGCCCCGTCAGCACAGACAAGCATGTATGGATCTTACCGTCCCTTCTCCACACACAAATAGTTTTATCAGCTGATCCGCTCAACATCAAACTCCCTGCAGCCGATAGACAGAGAACAGCTAATTTGTGGCCCTTGAGGACCCCGCCGTGAGATAACTGGCCTAAGCCTTCACGTTCCCAGCAATTCACAACTCCGTCACTTGACCCACAGTACACAACAGAGCCGTTACGTGTAACTGCCAAAGCCGTAACAGCACAGTCTTGTTTCAACAACGTTTGAGCCATATTGTGTTTTGTCGCTTTGCCTTTTGGCTCTCGTTTCCAGACCTTGACGGTTCCGTCAGCAGAGCCCGTGAACACCAACCCTTCGACGCTTGCCACGACGGAGTTAACAGCATCATCATGA
The DNA here is from genome assembly GCA_027568895.1 of Erythroxylum shatona. Lineage (NCBI taxonomy): Eukaryota > Viridiplantae > Streptophyta > Magnoliopsida > Malpighiales > Erythroxylaceae > Erythroxylum > Erythroxylum shatona. The sequence goes on along the minus strand of JAOSBK010000006.1, from coordinate 2,768,436 downwards.
GCGTTGACAGACTCGATGCATTTTGAGTCGGAGATTCTCCAAACCTTGAAAGTTCTGTCCCAGGAAGCAGAGTACAAGAGAGTGTTGTCTTCGTTTAAGCTTAAGCACGAGACAGCGTCAGAATGCTTGATCCAGAGCGCAGTACGATGGTTTCGAACCTGGACATAATTGCTTGGTTTGACAGAGCTCTTGAAAATGTCTTTTAGAGTTGGTAGTGATCCATGCCTTTTGTGAACGTTAGGAGTCTTAGGAGACACCTTCCAAACTCGTATCTTGCCGTCTTGGTGGCCAGTGAAAATCTTCTCTCCGGAGATTATAATAGCCTTCACCAACCCACTACTTGACTTGAAACCCGAATACTCTTTCAGGTCCTTCCAGACACGAATGTTCTTGCTATCAGAGCCCGTGTAAAGAAGATCTTTAGTAGCAGCCAGTGAATAAATGTGTCCCTCTTCACGAACAAGCGAGCCAATGAGGCAATTCTGAGGAAGATTATCTTCAGAGGGGTTAGAACTCCATGAAGTATTGGTAAAAGGACTGGTTTGGTTCCAAGGCGACATAGTCATCGGGGACCCTTCGCAGCTTAGCCTGTTAGGGTCAAACATCCCAGGGGTTGCCGAGGCACTACTGCTACGAAGATGAAAGTCATCGTCATGGGCAGTGGATGACAGATTTGGATCCGAATGCATCATGTGGCCGTATTTTGATCTTGGTAGGCTATTACCGGTATCAAACATGGCGCCAATATCTCCTCCTCCGTCTCTCATTCCAGGTTAAACCACCCCTTAATCTTAAAACAAGATCACTAATTGGAAGAATTAAGAACAGAAAATTAAGGGAGTGTTTGTTTTTGTTCAGCTGATTGAGGGAATGAAGGAGAATGAAAAAGGAAGGGACACAGAGACAACGAAGGCTAATAAGAAATACAACAACTAAAAGCCGGGACTCGGGAGAGAATACAGATTGTTTTTTCCTATATATAAACTGCTTCTTAAAAGAACGGTAGAGACCGTCGGGAGACGTGGGTTCATGCCACGTGTCCTTGTTCGGTTGCTTGCAGTTGGGGACTGTGGTCGGGGTCTCCTGTTTCAAACTTTCCGGATTCGCAGGCGTGCGTGATAGTTTTATTAGTTGAAAATTGGTTAGTTGCTTTTTAATGTTATTTTTGGATAGAGAATTGTGCTCTACTCTTTCTCATAATTTACTAATTTCTGTTTTTGTTTAAATTTAGCTAATAACCTATTAGTTAATCAATTATTGCACTAGCTAATTTAAGTAAAAAAGAAATGCGTACAATGAATCTGATCATGTCATACGATGAGACGTGTGTCTCAGTTTTTGGGTAACCAATTTCATCAGAAACATCTTATACCATTTATACGTAAGATTACTTCGTTGACTGCTAATAAAAGTTTTCCAAACTTTGCGACTAAATGATGAGTTAGGACCTGTTAACTTGTAATAAACCCGTAGGAAATGTTTTTTTTTTCATGCAAATGAAAATTAGGTAAGATTATTTTACATGGATAAATTAAATTAACCAAACAATTCTAAACAAGCGATTAAAGCCATTGTTGGTAATGAATGGTAAAACCTGAAACGTTTTGTCTAGAGAAAAATCTGATTTGTAACCTATCAAAACATGTGGATCTTAGGAATTACAGCCATGGCCGTTTTTTATAGAGAATTGCATTTTCGAAACCAACTATAGAGTTGTAAGAAGTAGTTCATAGAGTCCATCAATCCCATTACGATTCTACAAGGAAAAACTGCCTGATTTGAAACGCAAAAAAAGGATGTAAAGATATCGAATTGTGAACTGAGAAATACTTCTAATGCTTCTAAAAGGTATTTGCAAGCTACAATTGTTTAGAGAAACTAAAATTGACGGTGATTAGAAAATAGGTGTATAGGTGTAATTATTTTTTTATTGCTTATAAAAAGTGTATACGAGCACCGAAATGGTTAGAGGTTGAGGGTGAATAAGAACTCTTGATTGAATAAAGGTAGGAAAAATAGGAGAAATGTGTAAAGAGCGGCCCATGGTTTTACCAAAAATAAGTGGAAATAAAAGTATAAGTGGAAGATGATGAGCCAGTGGAATGGGTCACTTTTGTTTGCTACACTCAACATTCAGTAATTTTGAATAAAATGTACGTTGATTTTTGTCCTGATTTTATTTATTTTATAAAATATTTTATTATTGTAATAAAAATTATAAAATGTTTATTAAATATTTGTTAAGTTATTATAAAACTAACTATTTGTGCATATGATAGAGTTTTAAAAACTATTTCAAATCAATTTATAAAAATTTAAATATTATTTGTAGTTTTTAATAACTATATTATACAATCAATTTTAAAACAAAAAAGATCACATAAAAAGTCGATCTTTTATCTGACAATTTTCTTTGCTGCTCTGGAACGCCATTGAAACTTTCCCATGTATCAGCTTCATCAACCAGCTGCTTAATTTCAAGTATATTAGCCTTATGACGTTCATTTTGCAAGCAAGTCCTCGGAGTAATGATCATATGCGACAATCGATTACGACATTAAATTGAAACTACACGAGTCTGTTGGTCACCTAAAATTGACAAAACTTGTTGTACGCAAAGATAACTAGAAACTAACAGGAATACTAAAACTGACACCTCGTAAGGAGCCTATACTGAAATAGGTTTCGACCTTAAACCGTGTATGTTCATTGTCTCTCACGGTACAACTCCATTTGGAACATGACAGGTGTTAGACACAATATCAGACAACAGTGTAGCAGGATCGGTCATATATCTATCATTTTGTCACATCACCGTGACTCTTGCGGTTTATCTTCGACACCTGGCACTTTCATCAAACGCAGGTTCAGGCTGTGGACCATATAACAGGTTATTATTACGTTTGTTATTCCAGCATTCCTGGAAAGTGGAAACAAAGAAAGCAAATCAGGAAGCCGACCATCGGCCCAAGTGGGGAATAGGAAGTAAAAGTCCTTTTCTTAATAGTAACGCTAAAGACACTTTGAAACACACAAAAAAGTTGTGAAACAATTCTTTAAAATTTATTTGCCCTTTTACCGATTACAAACGAACTGGTTCTTCTCGCTCTTACCTACAAATGGGATGTTAATCTCAAGTTACATTCAATCATATTAACTAATGAAGTACTGCAGTAAATTTTTTGAATTATTAACCGATTGTATGTCAATTGTATGTAGTTGTTGATGGTCGTTTTCTTTTTATTGTCAGTGATTTAACGGGACAATTATTAATCATATATTTTCACAAAATTAAGGCTAAGAAATCTTAATTGATTAGGATTAAAAATGATAAAAGCTCGATAAATAATCTGGTTAAATGCGTCGATGTCTAGTGAAAAAAATGAATCTTAATTAATGTGAGCTGGTTAGTTATTGAACGGAGGCCTAATAAGATTACCATAAATAGCTACTAAGGTTTCCTATTTTCTGCTTAAGTGAGTTTGTGGACATTTAGTTTCTCTAACCTATTAAAAGGCCTATGCATTAAGAAGGACGTTAATGACATAAGAATATACAACTTTCATATAGGTTGACTGAAAGTCTCAAGAACTTTTATATACATTAATGGCCTGCTTGGTTGAGTGGAATATGTATTCTGTTATCGATATATTCTTAATAATTAGTTATTCTTTTTTTGGATAGAAAAACACCTAATACGGAATAATTATTCCTAAGATTAATAATTATTGGACATGGGGGAGTAGCTAAAGATGCTACCCCCTGTCTTTACCTCTTCCACACACATCTGGAATAGGTAAGCACAACTTTTCTTTCTCTTGGATAAGTTCTATCCCTCTGTTTTTCCCAACAAACTTTTTCACTCGTGTAGCAGCACACCTATCTCTCGTTTGGTCTCACTCACGCTCTTCGTCTCTGGCTCAGTGACCCTCTTTCGCTCTTCTCGCTCTCGTCTCTTTTCTCCACTCTCTAGTCTAGTCTCACTCACGCTCTTCGTCTCTGGCTCAGTGAGTCTCTCTCACTCTTTACACTCTCGTCTCTTTTCTCCAACATTTCTCTGCCAGTTGCGTTGATTAGATAAAGACAACCTTTCTCTCCAACATTTTTCGCTACTAATTGATTTTATTTTCAGTTTTTCTTGTAAACTCAACTTGACCAAGTTTGTCTTTTGAAATTTACCTACTTCTAACTTGATTGATTTCTAGAATTTGGACTCATTTGATGTGTTTCTTGGAACAAATCTGGAGTTGTCTATATTGTAACATATGTTATCATTATCTTAAGAATTTTGTCATTTTATTGACAATCTCTTGCATAAAAAACTTTTGTTCGCTTTGATGGATTTCCTCTTTCCCATGGATGCATATTTAGGAACTACTTTTTGTGTTTACTAAAATTCTACAGGGGTATATTGATGTTGGAATTAGGTCTGATGGTGATATAAAACTTTTTGGCGTAGATAGGTTTAATGAATGGCTGCAAGTTTTAAACAATTATAATTTTAGGAAAGGAAAGAAGCATTTTTGGATCTCTTTTGTGCATTTGTTTGTGAAGGAAATGGGAAAAACTAGAAATGGTTTGTATGATATATGACCTTAAACTAGAGAACTTATTCATATACACAATATAAAGTTAAGTAACTGGAACTTTAACAAAGTTTTGTTTTGTTTTGAAGACTTTAGGACACCTTTAACTTGTAATGCCAATTCATCTTCATTACTGTGGTGGAACTAGCACATATAGTGCCTTAAAGGCCACAAGAATGGTGTGTGTTTCAAAATTTTGGTGATCATGGTCATAGGATCCAACCCATTTTCATATCCTGAAAAGCCAAAACTAGCTGGATGTACGCTTTTTCTTGTCCAATGTCAATACTTTGATATGTGTTTTAGATGATGGAGATGGTTGTATCATTATAGGTAGTGTAATTTCATGACTCATCTTAGCTATTAGCCCATCTTAACTACACTTTTAACACTGTTAGCCCATCTTAATTGCACTTTTAACTATGTTAGGCTGCTGCGTTAGTGGTTCACCTTTAAGGGATGGATTTTAATTTCAATTTCTTGCAATAATATGTTCTATGTGTTTGTTATTGAAAAAAAGTAGTTTGGAATAAAATGTAAGGGTGGAATAATCTTATGGCTTGTTAATAAATTAGCTGAGGTAGCACAATTTTTCCATGTGCTTGTGAAAAGTGGACTTGTGTTTTGCTAGCTCCAGTTATTGTTGTTTGTGATCTATGTTCTTGACTTCTCTTTTCTGGATTGAGTTGTATCTAGTTGGGTAGACATAATGAAATATTAAACTAAATAATTGATAGAAATAAATTGCAATAGTTTGAACCAAGAACTGAAGTAATTGTACATCTACAAATTCAAATCTTCTTTTTCCCATTGAAGGTTAGGGATTTTGATTCAATTAACTCCCATAATCTTTTAGGATATTTGTCTTGTCCTTGGTTTAGATAGTATCCTACTAATGATACTATATGCTCTAAAGGTAGCTTATTTTGGTCAGTTATTAGTTACTGATGAAATGGCAAAACCAAGGTCATTCTAGGCCTAGAAAAATGTATTTCCTTATCCTTAACCACTGAGGTCATTATGCTTATTCTACTTTTGCCTTTCTTTCTATCGTGTGATTCTTTTTCCCTAAGTTGGTGTTGGGTTATTTAAGTTAGAGTTTCATTTAAACTATTTTTTTAGGAAATAGTATTGGTTTTAATATTAGAAACTATAATTCCTTCTTTTATGTAAATACATTAGAAAATTTATTTCTTACAGTTATGACTCAATTGAGTTCGAGTAGAAATGCCGAAAGAATAAAAAGGAATGTAGCTATCTTGACTATATGATTGTAGATGTGTAATGTTGATAGTTAAAGCCAAGGTTAGAAGTTATTTTCTAAATTTTTATGCAAATAGAGATTATGTGAGGCGAATTGTGCGTGACAATGATGAGTCAAGTATTTCAATGGTTAGGATGAATAGGCAGGCATTTTTAAACTATGTGAAATGCTAGAAAATATATGAGGATTAAAGTCAACAAAAAACATTCTTATTAATGAATAAATAACAATTTTCTTACATATTATTGCTTATCGTATAAAAAATTGAGTTATTAGGAAAAATTTAGAAGGTCAGGTGAGACAATTAGTTGGTGTTTTCATAATATTTTAGATGCAGTGATGCATTTGCAAGATCCTTTGTTTAGAAAACTTGAATCCATACTAACAAACTCTTCGGACCATTAGTAGACGTGATTTAAGGTAGATAATCACCCTATTACTTTTATAAGAAAATATAGTACATGTGATTAAGATTAGTCATTAATGTTTATTTCATTTAAATTGTTGAATTGATTAAGTGCTCTAGATGGGACATATATCAGGTTTAATGTGCAAATTACAGATAAGCCTAGATTTTGAACTTGTAATGGCGGCATTGCAACAAATATTTTAGGTTTGTGTTCACCTTACATGCAATTTGCTTATGTTCTTCCTAGTTGGGAAGGGTTAGTAGCTGATGGTCGAGTTCTTTGTGATGCAATTACTAGGAGACATAGACTAAAAGTACCTCATGGTAAGCTTTCCTATATGATATAAGAAGGTTGTTTGAAATTTTGTATATGAGATAATGTAAATTAAATAACTTATGTAGTGTTTTTTTATATAGGTTGCTATTACCTAGTCGACGCAAGTTATACAAATTGTTAGGGCTTCCTTGGACTTTTTAAGGGTCAAATGTAGAATTTGAATGAATAACGTCAAGGTTACCAGCCAAGAACTCTAAAGGAATTTTTTAATATGAAACATGTGGCTACACGCAATGTAATTGAGAGATGCTTTGGGTTACTAAAAATTAGGTGGGCCATTTTTAGGAGTTTATCATTTTATCCAATAAAGACACACAATCAAATTATTATAGCTTTTGTTTTATTAATAATTTTATTAGGCAGGAGATGAGTTTTAATCCCATAAAGAGTGATTTAACGGATAATTTTCACACAAATCTAGTTGTTGAGGAGGATTCTAAAACTACTATTGACCCAACTAATGCTTGAACAAATTGGATAATTGAATTGACATGCGAAATGTTCAATGAATGGCAAACATCTAAACAAAATGAAAATTTACATTTTTTAGGCATTTTACTATGTTTGAGTGTTGGGGGGTTTTATATCATTTTTTCTATAAGTTGTTGTACTCTTTGTTGTTTATCTTATACGTTGTTATTGTAGACTATGTTGTTCTCGTAAGCAATTGATGCTTAATATTAATAAAATGAAAAATTTTATGATTGTTTTTATTTTTCATTTATTATGATGATTTTTTTAATTTTTCAATACTGCTTTAATTTGCTAGATAAGTATGTCGAGGAATTCCCTGTCAACTACTGATTTTCAAAGTTCAAAAAGAACAAAAAGAAAGTGGAACTATGAAGAAGATGTTGTACTAGTTTCCTATATGGTTGATATGCATAATGTAGGAACATACAATGTTAATACTGGATTTAAAGCTGACTATCTCAATGAATTAAAAAGATTGGTAGCAATAAAACTCCCTAATTCAAACTTAAAAGCTAGACCTCACATAAAGTCTAAGATTAAGACTTTAAAGAAAGAGTGGAGCATTGTATATGATATGGTAAGGAAAGATATTAGTGGATTTGGATGGGATAGTGAAAGGAAGATCGCCACTGGTGAAGATCATGTATAGGATTCTTAAGTGTAAGTATTAAACTTTTAACTTGTTTTAAGTATTTTCTTTAACTACTTGCTTGTCATTTATACAAATTATTAATGTTGTTTTTTTTCATCTTGTTAAAGTCACAAAGATTTTTGCTAAATTTCGAAGGAAGAGCTTTCCTTTCTATATTGAATTGATTGGAATCTATGAAGAAGATCGTGCAACTGGACATGACGCACAAATTGCTGCAGATATTCTTGAAGAAATGGAAAGGCAAGAAGGTCTAGGTGAGATAAATGAAGGAGGTGAAGATGAATATGAAGTTGAGCATGGTTTACATGACATGGATGAATCCTTTATCGAACCTCAAACATCAACTCTTGAAAGACAAGCTGAAAATATTTCAACAAAGAGGAGAAAAAAGAATAATAATACGGGAGGATCAAGTCGTCCAGATTCAATTATTGTTGTTGCCAAGTTGTTAAGTGATAACATGAAAGAGATGGGAGAAAAATTGGGTAAGAGTATTGGTACTGAAATGTATATTCAACAAAGAGTTGAAGACTTAGAAAGTGCATGGGGTGAGACAGAGGGACTGATAGATGGTGAAAGAGATATTGTTTTAGGCAAAATTCCTGATCATCCTGCACAAATGCTTGTGTTTTTCAGTCTTGTGTCTTCTCGAAGATTTGGGTGGGTGAGAAGGTTTCTTACCACACATTGAAGATTATGTTGAAGTTTAAATATTTTGTCTACTTATTTAAAATAAGGTTGAAACTTATTTTTTGTTCAACTAAATAACCTTTTAGTCATTTAAAGCCCTATGTTAAGTTTATTTTCAATATCATTCCAATATTAATTTATATTATAATTACGGTTATATAATGAATGTTTACATGAGTCAAACCAAATTCACGAAGTATATGAATGAAAAATTAACCACTGCAAAATGTTAGAAAGCCATCTAATAATAATAAGAATAATAATAAGAAAATTAATAACAACAACAACAACATCAACAACAACAACAATAATAATAATAAGAATAATAATAAGAATAAGAATAGAAATAATAATAATAATAATAATAATAATAACAACAACAACAACAACAACAACAACAACAACAACAACAACAACAACAA
>JAOSBK010000006.1:2727011-2744991 GCA_027568895.1 Erythroxylum shatona | reverse complement strand
ACAATAATTATTAATACTAATTATTATTATTGTTATTGTTATTACAAAATTTATAACAATAATTACCAATAATTACTTCAATAATTAATAATAATAGTAATAATATAATTAATTTTGTCTAATATATTTCATAATAAAAATAATAGCAATAACAAATACTAATCATAGTAGGTGCAAAATTTATAATAATAATAATAATAATAATAATAATAATAAACACTATTTTTTGTTATGTCCCCTACAACCAAATACATTTCTGTCATCAGGACGAAGATAATTTTCTCTGTTCTGTCTACCGCAACCAAATATCTCACTGTCTCCAATTCTTGTTCTGTTCCGTCTCGTCCCGTCTCTGTATGTTGAAGACGCTAACCAAACAGACAGAAAGAGTTAGATCTTAGATTTTCTAAGCATTATAGATTACATCTAGATTGGGTTATTAGAGATGATTTGTCTTATGTTGTTAAATACGAGTGATTGTCTTTATTGTGATCATTTACTTTTTGAAATAAATATTCATAATCATGTACAAGAAGCTTAAAGCATACACTAAAGATTCAGGAGAAGAATAAGATTTAAGTTGGAAATCATGAATTGTATCTCCGAAAAGAAAATTTTGATTTCATAGTAGAGGAAATTGCAGAGATGAGATAGATAAAGAATGCTCGATGCCCCTTCTACTATATTAGGAGTTTTGTTTATATAAGTTGATTTGAAGTCCATATTTTAACTTTAAAAGTTACATCATATCAACTTTTTAACGAGTAGATTCTTTATTGCTAGTGGAATTCTTTTATCCAAGTGGTTAGAGACATTTTTACTTTATCTTCTTATCTTTATGAGACTCTTCTTTATTGATAGAAGATATCTTTTACTCAGAATCATCACTATATGCTTCATATCTATCTTTTTCTTTGAAGGTCCTCTAGCCACTTATACAAGAAGGCAGGGGCGGCCTGGGCAAGGGCAACAAAGGCTCCTGCCCAGGGCCCATCCTCATAAATAGTTAAATAGGGTTTATACTCTTATAAAAAATAAAATGAAATAAAATAGGTTCTACTTTTAACCTCATAAAAAATAACAAAAAAGACTCATATTTTATTTCTTTGTATTCTTTATACGAGACAAAAAATAGGCAAAAATAAAGCCTTTTTTTTTTACTTTGTCTAAGGCCTATAAAATACTTGGAACCTGCAAGAAGGGCATATATATTTTATATGTTTTTGGAGATGATAAAACCTTTTTTGTGCCTCAGGTCTTGATCTTATCTTTCCTCTTTCAATCATGTTCATCTTTATTTCTACAAAATTTTTAGTAACCAGTAGTGTCTTCTTGGCTAGAGTTATCATTAAAGAAGAAACTTTTGTTTTTTTAGCATAGGTTTGGAATCATTACTCCAATGTTGCCTCCATGCCAGAAATAATAGTTCTCATGCCAATTCCTCTTCCGTAAGGGATATAATTCTCAATGTATTTGAAAATTTCTTTTCTTCAGTTAGTATACAAAACAATGGTAAAAGTGTTATGCCTTTCCTAAAGTAATGAAATGATAGGCATGATATCATGCATTTTCATGAAAATCTACACCAGTACATATATTTTGTACTAAGGTATCTTTTGTAGGATTATTTAAATAACAATCTTTAACCCCTTTTTGAATCCATCTAGGAAGTAATGATATCTTAGTAAACTCTGGATTGGTCAAGTATATAGCATTTATTGTTCCAAAATTATACCAATCTCTAATGGCTTGAGGATGAGCTCTTTACGAAAAGTTCAATGTTGGATATGTCTAAGAAAAATCAATATAGCATGTATTGCTATTTTGTAGAGCGTATAGGTCTCATTATCTTATAATGTGCATGAATAACAAGATGACTCATTGGAAGATTAACATGATATTTCTCTGTATTGTCAATTTCTGCATAGTATCAAAATTTAAAGAAATATTATCAAGAGTAAATTTATATTGCTTAATCTGCTGAATAGTAGATTCCTTTATCAAAGAAGAAGATTCTGTAGATGATGAATCTTCAACTATCTTAGCCTTGTTGATTAACTTATAAAGTTTTTGTTCTGAATAATTAAAATTGTTTATCTTGGCTTACCATTATGGAAACTGAAAGAAATAGCCTTGCAACCTCTTTAGGTATCGAGTTGAAGCTAGCAATATCTAATAAATCTTTGATTTGGGCTTGGCAATTATCGATATCTTCGAACATCTGCTCCAATGAGTCAAATATCTGTTCGTTAAGGTTGATCATCTCTAGTTACAAAATCTATAAGAACATTATTATTAGATTTGATAATCTTAATATCAAAGGTATATTCAACTAATAAAGTTTTCCATTTAATATATCTTTTATATTTAACTTGGGAATGTTATCAGTTCTTAACAAAAATCTTTTAAGTCAATAAAAAATAATAAAATTTTGACAACTTTTTACTACACCAATAATTCCTTTTCATTTATATGATATCTTTGTTAAGTATCTATAAAGGTTACTAAAGTACACACTCATTAATTTTAATATTAGAATCATCGTAATCTATCTTTTTTAATATTCTGCTCCATACATAATTAGAAGCTTCATTTTTAAGAATTAAATCATAAACATCAAATGGTAAACAAAGTTTTGGCAATTTACTACATAAAATCTTAATTTTCTTTGCTTGTTTAATCAAATAAGGTGAAATTTTAAATCTTTGATCATTTTTTAAAAGCCTTTGAAAAGCTCTCTTATCTCGACTAAATTTTGAATAAAATCTTAAACATAATTTAATACTCTTAAAAAGCTTTGATCTTATTTTTTATTTATTAACTTATTACGAAATTGTGAGATTTTTTAAGGGTATAACCCCCCATCTATCTCTATGCCAAGGAACTCTATTTCAGTCTTACAAATCTTAGTTTTTCTTTTCAGAGAGCTAAACCATGTTGTTCACATGAATCTATAAATTTAGTAAGATGTATAATATGTTTAGCATTATTATCACTATCTATTAAAATATCATCCACATAAACATATACGAAATTATGATACTTAGATATATTATCCATTTTCCTTTGAAATATTTGTGGAGTAGATAAAGCAATATATGGAATACTATCTTTATTCAATTTTATTTCCCAAAATCCACTCTTAAATTCAAATTTAGAGAAGATTTGTTTTCTTATTAAGTTTATTAATGTTTCTTTATGGGGAAAGAAATATCCATCAAATATTGTATTATCATTTAATTTTAAAATTTACGACATTCTAGCTTTATTTCTAATTAGTTATGCATGGTTTCTAACCATAAAAGCCAGGGAAGAATGAGGGGATTTACTAGACCTAATTATCTTTAGATTTTCTTGTTCAGGATATCTAGATATCTCTCTAGGCTTCTAATTGCATCATTATTCACTTACTTTCAAATGTTTCATATTTCCAATTTTTTCAGTATTTTGCTAATTTATTTTTAATTTTTCTATTTGATTACTAGTTCTCTCATTTAACTTCATATGATAAACAAAATTGAAATTAGTTATCATTAAGTACTTTAATTTTTAAATAGAATGAATCAATATTTATGTTCAAGTCTAAAACCTTAACGTGTATTTGAGGAGCAAATTAAGCTACATTATTTTTCGATCTCACTAGGTGAAATAGTTAAATATTGACTATTGCCTCCTATGTCCATTACTACATGGATAGATATGGTTAAATGATTCCTTGACAAATTCTTCCTTGCCTTAAGAGCTGCAAGCATAAGAAAGGAAATATGTGAAATAAAGCAAAAAGATTTTGAGACCATTCATGAATATTGGGAAAGATTTAAACAATTATGTGCAAGTTGCACTCAATATAAGATTTCTGAGGCCCCAAATTTTTATTTGTTTATTTTATTAATCATGATTTGAATAAATTTTGTGGTCTTGCTAGATAAATCATTTTATTTGGAGTTCAATTAGTATGTCAATGTTAGGAGGATTTATTGCATGGATTGATGGAATTAAAGTATTAATGTTGTAAGAATGTTCAAGGGCATTTTCGGAAGTTTACTTAAGGTTAAAAGATATTAGGTATAACTGGAAGGGAAAAAGGGACATCTTACAACCATTAAGAGTATAATTTAGAAGAAGAAAATTTGTTGTCTTGTTTGACAAGAGAGAAGCACACGAGAATAGAAGAAGAGAAAAGAGAGAAGCTAGGGTTTTGTAGATTCTTAAAGAGTTTGAAGACATTGAGGTTAAACAAGTAAGTTATGCTTTAAATTTCATGGGTATGGTTAATTGAAACTCAAATGAAGTTGAATATGTGTAGAAAGTTGTTGATGAATGATATATGCAAGTGTTTTCTTTTAGGGTTAATGATCAAAGATAGATCTTGATGTATTTGTCAATGATATTGGGTTGAAATGAAGTAGAAGAGATGGTTTAGGGTTAAGTTGGGTTATATGTGAAAGGTGATAAGTAAAAAGATGAAAAATGTCGCAAAACATGTTCTTGGAGTAGGTTTATGGACAAGTTCACTGCGGCGAACTTTTGGGTTTTGCCACAACAAACTCAACTTTCCTATATAGAATATGCTTTGGTATTTTAGGCATAACTTTTTGTGTTGTTATCCAAATGCAATGATTTTTGATTTTGAGTAAACTAGAGACATAGGATATAAGTTGTATGATGAAATGAAGTTCTAATTCAGTCTCTAAGGATTTCAATTTTTGAATGGAAGCTGATCATAGAATGCTATTTTAGTATAACAACAGCCCGAAAATATTTAAGGTATAACTTTTAGAGTACTTAACCAAATTGAATGATTTTTGTGTCATTAGAAACTTAAGACTATGGGGAAAATTTTTCTAGAACGAACTGTTATTAAATTTCTTCATTTTTCCTGATTGGAGTGATCATGTAAAATTGACCCGAAGGTTGGGACTTTTGAAAGTGTTTGACCATTTAGAATTTATCTTAGGGAATATGCAATATATAGGTCCTCAAATTGTATTCCTATTGAATGGGAATTTTTTTCTTTGATAAAGGGAATCAAGGAAGGCAAGAGGATCAAAAGGAGAGGCATCTTTGAGCAAGGTTTAAGCAAGGATTTTTGTGACGCCCTAATACCCCCCGGGAGGATACGGGGGCGCCACATAGACAACATAACATACATGCATACAAAACCGAGACAAAACTAATACATACGAAACATTCATCAACATTTTGCGGAAGTATATCATTCAAAAATAAACATTCCAAACATACGAAACACTTTATACATGCATTTCCAGAATCTCAACCAAACATACATTACATATCATAATTTCATAGATCAGCAAGGTTATTACAACCCTTCAAACAAAAATTCAGGAGTCATATACATCAGATACAAGTCCAAAAATAAACTCCAAAAATAAAATTTTAACAAAACAAGACTCAGACTCCATTGGCCATTGCGGTTGACTCGTCCCAATCCTTATATCCTTCTCTCTGAACCTACATGGGGCAAATCTATCGTGCTAAGCATATAGCTTAGTGAGTAATAACTAAACTATGTTTAACCACAACAGATACTGAAACATGTTACACAAAAGCATCTCAACATACTGAAATTCAGAACAGAGTAAGATTTATTAAAGAAAACACTTCGCAAGCTAAAGTCATTCATTTCAATAGCAAAACAGAACATTCATAATACAGAATTGATTTTCATAATAGAGTATTAACCCATCAGATCAAAATTTCAAATTTACTTCATATCAAATCTTATCTTATCATAGATTAAAATACAAAACGAATCAGACTGTAAATCCATGAACATAAGTAGGTAACGGGACTTATACAGAAGAGATCGAAGTCTCAACACCGAAGTATCATTAACAAAAGACACCGCAGTGTCATTAACAGAAGACACCGCAATGCCATTAACAAAAGACGCCGTAATTCCATTAACAGAAGACACCAGAGTGCCATTAACAAAAGACATCGAAGTGCCATTAACAAAAGACACCGAAGTGTCATTAACAGAAGACACCGAAGTGCCATTAACAGAAGACACCGAAGTATCATTAACAGAAGACACCGCAGTGTCATTAATAGAAGACATCGGAGTGTCATTAACAGAAGACACCGAAGTGTCATTAACAGAAGACACCGAAGTGCCATTAACAGAAGACACCGCAGTGCCATTAACAGAAGACACTGCAGTGCCATTAACAGAAGACACCGAAGTGCCATTAGCAGAAGACACCGAAGTGCCACAGAAGCAACTGCAGACCCTTCTAGGTATGCCTATTTACCCACGACTAGGACTTAACAGTTTTAAAACCAAACAAATTCATTTCATATTTAACATAATTAGCCAATCATGGCTTTCATGCTAAAAATTCAACATATAAATCTGACAACTTTGCAAATCATTCAATGGACCAAAAGTAGTAGTAAACAAGACAGTCAAAGAAAAACTATCAAATTTGACCATCTAAATTACTTACAAAAATACCGTCTAAAATTACTTACAAAGCTCCCTCTAAAATTACTAACAAAGCTCCCTCTAAAATTACTTACATAAAATACCGTCTAAGATTACTTACAAAAAATCTCCCTTATTGCCTATTGTCTCGACGTCCCGACAATATCTGGAATCGATCGCTCGATGCGTTCCTCTATAGCATTTAATACAAGCACATATTACTATTGTGCACAATTATAAATTCAATTACGTACATTCAAGTATACTGAATATGTATGATGCATGTTCATGACAAATTCCAAGTTCTTATCCTTAATCTTCTCACATTATCATTCATATGAAACCAAACTCAATTCCTCAATTCAGATTTATTTGACACTCAATTTTTGGGTCCACTTTGCTCTATTATTCTCATCAGGTATTTGAGGTAATTAGGTAATACTTCCTTCCAGAAAGTTGTCCCTCTTTTTCTTAGGTTTCCATTGATACCAAGTTTGTCCAATTTGGTTTAGTATACTAAAAGTTATACTCAAAAGATTTCAGGCTGTTCTTGAGCCTCATCAAAATTCTTATCTCAATTTCCAATCAAATTATGAAATTCTTAGAGGCATAATTATAATTTAATCTCTTCAGACAATTTGTATCCTTATGTCTCTAGTTTACTCCAAATAAAAATCACTCCATTCAGATAACTACAGAGAAAGTTATGCCTAAAATACCAAAGTATATTTAAACTGTTAGGAAACTTCGCCGCAATGAACTTTCTAGATAGCAGAATTCTTCGACCTTTTCACAAAAGTTTGCCTCGGTGAACTTTTACAGAAACCAATTCCTTTGAGCTCGCCACGGCGAACTAAAAAGAGTTGGTTGCGGCGAACTTTACGGTGTTTAAAACATCTTCTTCCTCTCATTCTCTTCCCAGATTTCACACTTCCCTCTTAATCAATGAATACATAACATAATAAAATCAATTCTTCTCCTTCCATTTCAGATCATCACAACTCAAACAAATCAAATCTATATTCAAACACTAAAAATCGATGCATGCACTTGAAATCATTTTCAGCTTTCTCTCTCTACTGTATCTTCATCCTTATTACATTTGATCAATACAATCACTTCATTAACTCATCTCACTATCAGAACCTCACTAAATTCATTTTCCCTATCCTTACATTCATTTCGGATCACCTCAAAACCATGCATGCATGTATATATTTCCAACATAAAACGTCATCCAACTTATGCATAAATTTATTTCCAACACTAACATATCATCCAAAACATTCACAGAACTTAGAAACTTAAAACTTCACTTACCTTGTTTCTCCAGAAAAATCCCAGCTTTGATAGTGAAGAACAGGGTTTTGGTGAGGACAAGGCAAAATCGAAAGAGCTACAACGTTGTTTTTGGCCTTACACACTTGTGATACGTGCTTTAGTAACCCATTGACACGTGGCCCCATTGCATGTGGGCCATTTGTCATTCATATAAAAGTGTTACATGGCAAACTATCATTGGTCTATATTTCTTATTCTCCCAAAATACCCCAAAAAATTTCAAAAAAATTCCTAAAATTTTCAAAAATTCCAAAGTAATACCAATAATCTCCAAATAAATTTTCATCACTAATAAACCACAATTCTCATCTTAATCGGAAATTTCAAAACCAATTGTACCAAAAAATGTCAATGAATGCATGCACAATTTATTTGTACATGTCGAAATACAGTGCACCGAAATTCCTCAATTTTTTCTAACCCCTAACATGGGGTGTTACAACAATTCTAAGGCATGTTATTACAATGCAGGATGTTGGACGTATTAAAAGTACTTTGCTAAAGGTGCGGCAGCAAAGTTTTGCAATTCGAAGAAGGTGTCAATCACAACGATGTATTTAGTGGAGGATGCAAAGTTGTGGTGGAGAACGAGAAACTCCAATGATATCAGTGCAAGTAGACCTCCCATTGACACTTGGGAGAGATGAAGAAGGAGATAATCGATCAATTCCTCCCCAATAACACTTCATTGCTTACGAGGGAAGCTTTGAAGAGGTTGAAGTACGACGACTCAATGCAAGAGTATGTAAGGAAACTCACATCTTTGATGTTAGACATGCAGAACATATCTGAGGAGGACAATTTGTTGAACTTCATAAGTGGCTTGCAAAGTTGTGCCTTGATGGATGACCAAATTCCACCACCAATTCAAACTAGCTATGAAGGCAAGAAGAATGGTGGGACATGGACTAACTCGGAGAAAGGCAAGGAGAAGGTAGGTGAATCTTCTTAAGGTAAGTCCAAGAAACAATTAAAATTAGATATTGCTTGTTTCATTTGTGAAGGGTCGCACTTTGCTCGTGAATGCCCAAGACAAAACATGGGGGAGGAGCAAGTAAATACCATGGTTGTGAAGGATCAAGGAGAGGGAAAGGAGGACTCGACAGAAGAAGTCTACCTCAATAGTTATGCTATATTGGGCGCGATGGACCTTGTGAAGGAGCGTTCGAACAAAATCAAGGAGAAACCCAATAGAGAAGGAACTAGATCACACACATGATAGGAATATGTAAGAGTTCCAAGGTAACTTAGCAAGTAAAACAAGCATGGTATGAGGTTTGGGAGAGTTTCGGATCTTGTACGAGCTGATTTAGATAAGGCTGGGTTCTTAATGAACTAAGGACTTAATGTGTGCTCAAATGGACGAACCATAGATAATGGAGTTAGCATGAGAAAGCATTAGATGGACTAGTGCGCTATTAGCTTGGATGACTCATCATCAACATATAGAGATGAGGAGATCTTGAGTGATGTGGTGAATAAGATCACAATGGATGAACATCAGCTCTAAGAGGTAAACATCATGTGGAAGGATCATTTGAAGATAGAGGATATCTTCATGGATATGGATAAATCATTCCTAGATGGAAGTAATCTTTTATTGGATAGGCATGTCATTTTATTGGTTAGTGTGATGTAATCTGATAAGGATAAAATATGATAAGATGTGATCTTAGCTAGTAGAGTTCTATTAGGATTTTAACTTGGTCATCTAGAGGTGCCTATAAATAGCTCATTTGAGCCTTGTTCTTCTCAAAGAGAGAGATAGTGAGTATGGGAGACGCTAAGACGTAAGAGAGCATCCTTTGTATACTCTGAGGGAAGTAATAAAGGTTGAGGTTTGTTGTATCTCTTTCTTGTTCTTATTGTTGTCATGAATATTTAGTTCTTTCGTAGTTTTATTGCAAGGGTATAAAAGTAAAACACTGCAAGGGTCATAAGGCATTCAAGAACAAGTAGGCTGGTCAACTGTCATGAAGAAAAGCTAAATCTTGCTTTAATGGACCTAAGTGAGATCGTTGTATAAAGGGGTTGGCACAACTAATGGACGAGTTGGTGCTTGAAGGAAAACCTTTGCACCAGACATGGTGGACTTTTATATAGTGCGGCATCAACGAATAGGACACTAGTCAAAGTTAGAGGCTTGCATCTTATTGTAGGAATTAATAATTATGTTAAAAAATATGGAGGCTTGTGATACTTGTTATTAAGATAAACAGATATGGTTTTCTTTTCCTATTATTAATAATATGAGATAATTAATTTGATTTGATACACTGAATTTGTAGGGTTCTTTTCAAGTAGCTTCATCTTACATTATTCATTATTTACATAAAATTATAGATGATTGTAATTTTACAACTTTTTTTTTTTTGTTGAAAGAAAAGAGTGAGGCTGATAAACATTTAATATATTTTTGCATGATTAGAATTCAATTTGGAAAAAATAACTATTAAGAATTCATAGTGATAACCCATTGGAGTATGAGTCTGGACCAATAAAAAAAATTCTATAAGGATAATGGGATAATTCATGAGACTAGTTGGGTTAAGACATTATTGTAAAATGGGAGAGTTGAGTGAAAACATAGAAACATCTTAGATATGGCTAAGGCGTTTCATTTTCAAGCTTCTTTACTAATCGAGTTTTGATGAGAGTGCAATTTGAAAATGACTTACTTAATTAGCGGGACTCCTACCACTAAACTCTATAAAAAAATCACCATATGAGATCCCTTTTATATTAAGCCAACATATAGGCATATTAAGATTTTTTAGTGTCATTGTTATGCTCACAATAATCCTAGATAGAAAGGCATATTTGGAGCTAAGAGTAAGTAATGCATTTTTTTTAGATACCTTTATTGGAAGGGTTGGAAATTGTATAATCTTGAGAATAATGTTTTTTTTCATGCAATGTTTCCATAAAGATGTATTTCCTTTTGTAGAGGATATTAGACAGGTTGAATAGATAGCAAGATATACATTAATTACTTAGGGAGATTTATTTGATGAGGTTCAAATGGCCAAGAACAATGATTTTGAATCACAAACTCGAGATGGGCAAAATGGCATTACATCATAGGAAAGGGTTAGTATAAGAAAGGGGTGTGGAGAAATTATTCAAAGGAATAAGGCAAAAGGGTCACTTTTGATCCTAAGTTTTTCACCAATCGATAAGTTTAACCCAAACATTTCGCAGTGAACAATTATAATTTATCATTTGGAAAAAGTTAAAGTTTAACCCCACCCTAACAAAAAATTCAAACGATTTTGTTAAGTACCAGGTTAGCACTAACCTAGTACTTGAAAAATAATTTTTATTAAAATGAGTGGTCCCTTGTGTCACGTCAACGTTGATGTGGCAATGTGGAACCTAGATTTTAATTAAATAAACAAAAATATTTATTTTATTATTAAATATGGGACCCACTACTTTTATTAAATGTTAAACAAAACAAACCTTAAACTTAATCCCGATAACTAAAATAAATTAAACCTGTAATCAAACTCATTTTCCAAATCATCAATAGCATCTTCTTCCTTATCACCTTCAACCCTAGGACTACCTTTGAGGTGCTTGTATCTAGTTTTGCACTATGGGCAAGCTTGATTTCCTTTTCTTCCCTTGTGCTCATAACACAACATGCACATAGTGAAAACACATTTCTTGCAGGCAACAAAGAGCTCTCCATCTACTACAATCTCAATCTCATCTCCACATACCTAACACACTCGACCACTTAATTCTTTAACTAATTTGATTCTTGTATTCTCATCAGCAGTAACGAGCACAAACTCATTCCTATTGTGAGACCTAGCAATAAGCCAACCATTGGTATTTATGACTGGGCTTGCTCAGTTCCATCAAATCGGAAACTAAATCAATGAGAACCCAACTCAGAGCCGAGTCTTTTAATGGGCGAAAATAGTCCAATTACGCATCCTAGAACCCGAAAGCCACTTAAAAACACAATCTTTTCCTACAAAAACAAAAATCAAAATATAAAAATATACACACCAAAACACAGCTATAACTTTCTTTTGCTGGGTGTAGTTTCTTTCAATCAAATTTGACCAAAAAAAAGCAAACCGTCTTTAAATCCCAAGAAGTGAAGAAGAAGATGGGGGTGTGTTTATTGATGTTGATAACGACCACCCCTTCTTAGAGATAGAAAGTTGAAAGAGAGAAGAAGGTGTTGGTGTTATTGGTCCATAACTTGGACCTACGGTTTCTCAACTTTATTATCCATTAATAGCTATAATGTTGGACTTATGGTTTCTCTACTTTATTATCCAATAACATCTATAACGTTTACTAGTGGTTATGCATATTATATCCTTTAACGTTTTAATGTTTTTTTATTTAATATCTATTAATGCGTCTTTTCATTGTTTCTGCTATAAAAACCCCTAACTTCTACTCTTTCACTCATTCCCATGATCACAATTCTGCTCACTTTTCCTAAATAAGTGTATTGATGTTATTTATTAAAAAAAGGAGGTTCGAAGGACTAACGTCTAGACTTTTTGAGATATGGATCTATGAGTTTTCTAAAGTTTAGGTGATTGGTGTGTGTCTAGCTTTTCCTTACTTATTGAAGAGTACATTTGATGTGAGAATGAGACTCTATTTGATGATTTGAAAGTTTTGCTTCTGAATTTTGATTTACAGAGTTATGTCAAGAAAAGTTTATGCTTGGTTAGAGATCTGTAGGAAGATTTAGGATTTATATGACTTGGGTTTTTCAAGTTTTATCTTGGTTTTTCTCTATACTGTGGGTTGTATGAGTTTGAACAATATTCTTTCACTAGGAACACTTCCCGTGTATATGGATATGTGGAGAATGTGTTCCTACAATTTTTATGCATCATCTTTAGAAGAGAAATGTTTTATTTAGAGTCGAGAGACCTGCAAATTCCCTCATTGACAATGGTGATGTAATCATGACCTAGGTGAAGAATGTATTTATTGATGGTCTACCCACTCAACCTAACAACGATGGAATACTCTCATTTCAACTGGGGAGAGATTTCAAGGTATATGTGTAACTATGTGTCTTGCTTTTGGCATCGTTTTGACATAAGGGAATAAACTTGGATGATTGGATAATTGTTCCTTTGGGATTATTGTTTCTTTAAATATTTTTTGAACTTGACGAACTTGATGTTATGTGAAAGCTATTCGGAATTCGATGTTCGATTAAGGGGGAGTTCCTATATGTTATGTCGATTTAACGTTATGTGTCCAATTATACTCTTAAGGAAGAGTTTTGAAATGTAACAAATAATGCCAAAAAGGAGGAGATTGTTAAGTTTTGTGTTATAATGTTTTGAGCATTATTTGTAATTGGACATCTTTAATTATTTGTCGAACTTCACTTTGACAAGTATTATAGTTAGTTAGTTAGTTTCTTTACTGCTTATGTATATAAATACTTCTTGTATACTTCATTATTAATTCAACGATAATGTTTTTCTGTCTCCAACTTTACCTTTCTTATTTTACTTCTCTTACGTCTCATTTCTCTCTCGATTCTTAAGAGTTATTTAAATGAAAACCACTTGAAATACTATCATGATAAAATCTGAAAGAGCAGATAAAAAGCACCCTTGAGTTTTGATGCCCATCTTTGGTTTTTGGTGTTTTCAAACGTACAAAAAATGGTCGTGATAACCAATTAAAAATCCCATTTATAGATTTAATATGTAATTCAAATCCAAAAATACTTGGATAAAGTATTTATGTTTTTGTGTGAAGACCCATTTCATTATTTTGTGTGTGAAATAGATTTGATTGCAGATTTCAAAACGCAAATTGGTCAATATATTGCACAAGTCAATTAGCATTAGGGTGCGGTGCAAATTAATTAAAAACTTTTATATATCAATATTAATAACAAAATCAGATGAACTATATTTACCTTTTTGCTTTTCTTATTCACCGATTAAAAGACTTATTATTACGTTGCAGAATATTTTGTGCTATCTCTGCTTTTACATATTTATTATTATCTGATCGTCTTATTATTTTGTTTTGAAACAAAAAACAAACTTAAATATTATAAGGATGAAAATAATAGTAACTGCTTTGAGTAGTTACCAGAATAATAATGTAATCATCTTTTATGTCCATATCTTTATAAATTTAAATACATGAAGATTGACTGCCATTATATTATGGAGAAATACTATTAAAAATATTGTTACGACCCGTATGGGATTACATTTTCATCAAGACTTCAAGTTGTCAATAATTCTTATTTTCATTGCATAAAATAGAAATTTATCGTCTTTGTAGATTTTATATTTAAGGATTAATTTTAATGTGGAAATACTAAATCGATTTGCTGATTGCTAAACTTCGTATTACGGTTGGCTACTAGAGTTACCGATTAATCCACGTCCCAAACTCTAAGCTTTTGATGATTTGTTTTTCGTGAGAAAGAAAGAGAGAGTTTTCTTGTTTATTGCAATGAACACAGACCTTTCCACTCCTTAAATTCTCTTTTTATATGAAAATAAACATAACTGATGAAGGTTATGTTATGTGGCTGCTCATTGTGTCCTTTCATATTGCCTAACTGCAAACATTCTTCGTATGTTAATTTGAGAAATAATTAGATATATATGTATAGATAATATTTTACTTTAATAAAAATTCTTAAAATTGAAAATTTTTGTTTACAAAAGACCAATTATTTATTATATGTATTCATATAAATATATTTTTTAATATTGAATGAAAATAAAATTTTCCAGAACAGAGAATAGAGTATAGACACGGAATAACGAGGTGATCTGAAGTCTGAACGCTCTGGTCCGCGTAAGCATGTCTGAAGCTGCAAGGCACAGACTTCTCTAGCCGCCTTCAACGTCATGCGTGCGTAAGTGCGAGTAATCATTTCGTATAGTTAGTCCTTTCTCAGCAAGACTTGACGCGTTTCTTCCTCCACAATTTTTCTCAAGTTGAATGAAATCTAGACACTTGACAAACTGAGAATTTCAAACAACTTTTTGACTTCTTTAAAATAAAAACTTCAACTACAAAATTATTTAATTTTTTATGATAAAAAGTGTTATTTTAATCATAAAAAGGATCCAAAAGATTTTACAGTTTATCAAATTGACTCAAATTATAAAAATATTATTTCAAACTTAATTTGTATTTAGATGAGAAACTTATTTTTTATAACATACTTCAAAATTATTTTTTAAAATATTACACATATGAAAAACAATATTTTTAGTCATCGACCAACTTAAAGCGGGCAAAAAATTATTTTTAATATTTTAGAGAATATAAAAATGATCAATATTTTTAAAAATATTTGAATTATATTTTTAATCAAAGAAATTCTATTCAACCTTAATCTCATATGGCAAAGATGCACTCTCCAAACTTTGATGAAAATCATTAATTTGTTATCACTAAACTTTATTCAAAATCCTTAATTTCTAATCCTATTTTCATCCACGTCAACTATAATCATTTACAAGTGATATTTTATCACTTTTCAAGACTAAGGGTGTAATAGTAAATTGATTTATTTAAGAGTCGAATACTTAATTTTGGAGAACTTTTCCAAGTAGGTGAGTTAAGGATTGGATTATTTTTAGATTATGGTTAAATTAGGGCTCGATGGAGTTAAAAATTGAGTTGACTTAAATGTTAGGGTTAAATCTCTTAATTTTTAAAATTAAATCACCTAAATTTTATTGGTTCACGGAAACTAATTTTAACACAACAGAAATTATTATTTTTAACAAAATTTAATTCGAAAAGATTTTTTTGGATAAGATTAAACTATAAGTATCCTTTATGGACTTTTATTCAATAAGGGTGTTATAACGGAAAAGTTATCAATTATGTACATAAATTGAAGGAAATCGATTGAAATTAATGAGATTGTCAAGGAGTTTGATGGGTTTGATGTTATTCTTCATAACTATTTGATTAGTGTCAATGTGCAGGGTAGAATTCTATATATATGCAACTTGTAAATTGTGTGATGAATTGCTCGAGGGAAGGGATGACAATGGGTAGGGTTCGGTTCAGGTTTTACTCTACTTATATCCATATCTATTTTTTATGACTCAACTCATATCCATATTCATATCCATCGGTTTTTACGATTTACTACCCATATCTAAATCTATTGGATCGGGTAGTGCGGATATTAATCGGGTTGAAAACCCACTGCCATCCCTACTCGAGAAGAACAAGATAACGTGGACAACATTAATTTAAGGTTTTATCATATGTGGGAAAGTAAAGAATCAACCGAATATAATATCAAATCATCTCTTTTATTTTTGTTGTTTTAATATTAATTTATTTATCTATTCACGTATTTATATAAAATTTATATAAATATATAAATTAAATAAATTAAAATTATAAGATTAAAAGTGAAAAAAAAAAAGATATACCTCCCCCAAATATGTGGCTTTCTTCACAGGGGCTATTTGTGTGTTCGTACAAAATAGGTTCAGTGTTGAAGGTCTAAAGTCGTTCTTGAGTACGGGAAATATGGGGTCATGTCAAATAAAGTTGCTTTTACATCTGCGGTTAAAGGAATGCAACGAAAATATGATGGGGAGTACAGAATTTTAGGTGAAGTTTGACGGGTACGCTTTATATATACTCGCGTGGGAGAGATTTGTAAAATAGACAAAAGGAAAAGATAAATTATCGTACGATTGATAGAATTTTGACGAAATTAAAGTTTTATTAATTAAAATTTTAATTTAATTAATTTTGAAAATATTAAAAATTAATAACAACAACAATATCTAATAAAAATATGGCTAAAACACAAAATCTGAGAAAATTCAGTAGTACGAAATTTTACCCCTAACTAATAAAGAGACTGCTTCCAAATGACTCAACGAGGGAAAAAAATAATAATAAAATAAATAATAATTATTATTATTTATTATTATTATTACTACTATTACTATTATTATTATTGTTAATGATAATGACCTATTAAGCTAACTACAAAAGACATGAGTTAAAAGATTTAAGAGCACTGTCAGTATCTCTTTTTGAGGAATCCTTTACTTGTATCCTATAAGGTCAAAATTTTTTATTATGGATCATGTCTTTAGCAAATACTAAAAAATTAATATACTATAAAATGTTAGAATTTCACTAAAATTTTAGTAAAATTATTAAAGTCTAAAAAGAATTTTTATCATTAACAAATTTACTTTAAATTTTATTAAATATTATTTAAGATGCTTTATTTTTTATGAAGTGCTTGACATTCCACACGGAATAAATCAAATAGGCACTAATCTTGGTGTTAATGGATGAGACTTAAAAATTCCTCCAATACCAATCTTCGCATTCATCAAGACAATCATTTTTAAAATTTACAAATATGGATGAGTAACTAATAACTTTTTATCCAATTTAAGTAGAAAATTTGATAAAAAGATTACTTCTAAAGAAATCGCCTTATTAAATTATAGTGTTAATTGTTTTGCAGTTGCAATATTAGCAGCAATGGTCGAAATTGTTATACCATATTTTCTATAATTAGGCATTCAGGCTTATACCGTGCTCAATTATTGTAATTGTCTACGATTATAATATAATCCGCAGTTTATTATTTAAATCTTTGCCTTAAACTTATCAGACCTCTAAATACTAAAAACAAACGTTTACCTGATTTTAGATGTTGATATTCCTTACAGTGCCTGTATGTTGGTATTCAACTTGCTCCAGTAGAGTACGGTTAAAGCTGGCTAGCTTACCATTATTATGAGGCATAACGCAGTTCTGAAGTAAGAATTACTGACTCCCTAGTTTCAGCATGTGGCCTACGAACGAGTCCGGATTTTTTGTCCAATTTTATGGTGTTTTATTTTAGCCCTTATTTGGTTCAGCTTTTGGAGACTCCAAAAGTACTTTTTTCTACTGCAAAAGCTATTTTCAGGAAAAAAAAATGGGTGTTTGATTGCAAACTTCAAAAGCACTTTTCAAGTATAAATAGCTTTTGAAAAAGCCAAAATATAGCTTTTTAAAAAGCTAAAATTTGAAGTTTTCAGAAAAGCCCAAATTATAACTTTTTCGGGAAGCTGTCTTTTATATTAGTTTCCGTCACTTACGTAAACAAATAGCGTCTATTCTCCTCTTCTTCTTGAGTTTTACGTAAACAAATACATTATCCGACTCTCT
>JAOSBK010000006.1:2674393-2692956 GCA_027568895.1 Erythroxylum shatona | reverse complement strand
ACTTGTTGTTCTAACAGTACTACAGCTGTACAATCTTTACGGTTACAAACAGATGAAATATACAGATATAATTGTCCTTCTAGAATGATCATTTGTCTTTAGCTAATAGGCCTGTGTCTTGGGCTGATGAAATGTGGTATGTGGAATACTCCTTTACATGTTGGAGAGGGAGAGAAGAGTCATCACCGAAGAGGAGAACCAAGAGAGAGTGAGACTGTGAGAGAGAAATGTGAGAGGGAGATATAGTAGAAGTACAGAGAGTAGTCGGGGGTAAGGGAGTGAGTTAAATATTTTGATTTTTATAGAATGGTCCTCCTATTTTTCAAAGTTTTCGATGTCGGTTAATATTTTAAATATCAAACGATACCATATGATATAAATGATAAGGTTTAAAATACAATTTTTGTCATGTAATAGTGGATCCTATTGGATTTTACTATGTTCCGTGAAAGGAGACCCATTTTTAATTAAAAATAATAAAACGCCCATCAATATTAAAGTAATATTTAACCAATAGATAGTTAATCATGTCAAATTTTTCATTTCGTTCCGGTCTATTTTGAACATTTTAAAAACTTAAAGTTTCAAATTAAATGCATTAAAACGTTAGTGTTCAAAGTTGTAGTATATGTAAATGTTAATGTTCAAAATGTATTTTTACTTTTTGACTGGGAAGTGAAGTACACATATTCGAATACATGGTCGAAAGCCGTCGTTAATGTTATTAATGGATAGAGTTTTTCTATAAGTCTATTAATTTAAAAGCCTTCTTTCAAAGTATGAGTAAAAATAGTATAATTTATTTTTAAATAATTTAATGAAATAAATCATAATGTATGTATAAGATTTACAAGCTAAAAAATAGTGATAAAAGGGGAACAAATCATCTATTTTGATTATGGTATTTTTATCCTATTTTATTAAATCTTTTTTACAAGTTTAGGTGGAGCTACTGTATAAATATAATAGCAAATGTTTAAATCATAGTAAGTGGAACAAGGATTTCAAGTGCGAGAAAAGACAATGATTTTTTTCATGGAACTGGTGGAAAGTTTGACATTGCTGTAAACGCTTGTTCACTTGTACCTTTTTCATGCACAAGACCAGCTTCAGGTCAGACAGCGTTCTAAACATTCCAATCCTGTAGCTCTCATGGATATCTTTCCCACTCAAAATGTTTCAATAGTCAGATTATTCTACGGTTAAAATCTCTTAATCAGAGATCTCGAATTCGAATTTTAAGAATAGATAAATCTGTTTGGTCAGTACTTTACCCCTTATAGGCTGATCCGATACAAACGAGGATTAGTCTGAAAATGAATGACTTAAAAGCTTCTTCTCACATTTGAGACCCTCCTAAGGTACCTCGTTAAGGTACCTCGTGTAATAATCAAAAAAAAATTCTCGTTAGCATATATCGCTTAATTTTCAACAATATACTTACATGAAGCTTTAAAGACTTATGTTCGTTGAATACTCCCCGTGCTCTTCAAGTTGCAATTTTCTTCTGCTTACATGCGGAGAAAATGGAAGAACGCATCTAGTGAAAGTCTCCGCGAAAAAAACCTATACCGCACGGCATAGATCTCTGAAGGGCCCGCACGTACTTGAAACTCTTACAAGAGATGAAACATGAAGTGGGGTCAAAATACCAACTTGCTGACCCCCCACGTAGAGACACAGTCGCCTAAATATGCCACAGAATCTTCCACTTCATATCGCCTCCATATAAGACCCGCCACACAGACCAAAAGAAATTTTACAGATATAAATTAAGAGAACCAACTAAATTCAACAAGAACAATGGCAACCACAAGGATGCTACGTTCTTCCAGGCCCCTGCGTCAAGTTCTTCTTCCGACCACAGCGTCTGCGACTGTTGCTAAGGTTAAATGCGTCGCCATGGCTGGGCTGGTTGGAGAGAGAGTGGTTTCCGGAGAAGATAATAGCAAGAGGAAACCTACTGTAGCTGTTAAGGCAGTATCTGTGGTTGCTTCAGAGAGTTTGACCGTTGCAGACAAGGAGGCTGCTCAAAGGATTGATCTTGTTTCCTTGCTAGCAGCTCTTAGTGGCGGCTTGGTTAGAATTCTGAGGCCAGCTTTGAAAGGAAAGCCCCTTTTGTTTGTGTTACTTTCTCCAAAAAAAAAAAAAAAACTCCTTTTGTTTGAATACTGCAAGCTAATACAAAGTTTTCAGTTCACGAACTGGAAATGGCATATAATCCCTACTTTCTTGGCCTTGCTCAGGTTATAGCCAACTGTAGATTCTTTACAATGTTTGCCGTGGCTGGAACCTTACTCGGTTCATTATTATGTTTTGTGGAGGTAATATTTTTGGAAGGAAAATAATTACAGTTTATGGAATATCGCCACTTCATTTTCCTTTTTTTTTTTTCTCTGTCCTTTCTCTGTCTTTTCTCGTACATATCTAAATTCTGACCAGGCATTTTTCACACCCTATTGCAGCAGGGTTGCTTTCTGATATCAGAGTCTTACTTTCATTATTTTGATTATTTGTCTCCAAGTTCGCATCGAGTACACATCATAAATGCACTGATAGAAGCCATAGGTATAAACATATATATTTCTATTCGTTTCCAATTGTGTATGTATTGTAAAATACTTGCCAGGTTGCATGAAATGTTTGATATCTGGATTATTTTGCAGACATGTTCTTGATTGGAATTGCATTGTTTATGTTTGGGGTTGGACTGTATCAGTATGTCATGTTTGTTGGATCAAAGGACTCGCATGGTAAAGGGCCATGGTTGCCAGGGTCGAACCTGTGTGGCCTTTTCTACCTGAAGGTGATTATTTATACTCTACAATACAATCAAACAGGAAAAACACAAAAGAAATGAAATCAATAAATAAAAAAAAGTTTGGATTTCTTCATTTCAGTGGCTAAGTCATCAACTGATATTTCTGCAATGGTTTAAAATATATTTCAGTCGCTTCCAACATGGGTGGAAATGGAATCAGTCTCCAAAGCAAAGTCTAGGATTGTGCATGCAGTGATGATGATACTACAAGTGGGTCTGCTGGAGAGATTCAAGAATATACCGTTAGCAAATTGTTTGGATTTTGCTTGTTTTGCCGGTGCTGTGCTAGTTTCTTCGGCCTGTATATTCATATTCATCCTCTCTAAACTTTGCATTGGTGGGATTGTGTGAGGGATACGTAGCTTATCGCGAAGGTTTTGTCCAATGTCAGTTTGCTTTCGAAAACAGCTTGTATAGGTATAGCCGTATAGGCATGGAGGTTCGAATAACAAACATTGTATAACAAAAGGGAACCAAATAGGTGGCTGGCTCTAACCCTCTCCATATAGGTAAATAATAATATAGTTGTCAACTTCATTTTTGTAATTTTTACGACAGTTATGATTTATATTATTTTTTAATGTTAATAAATTATTTATGATATACAAAAATAATTCGAATAATATTAATAGTAATAGTGATTAAAGTCACCAAAATAATTGTAATTATATATTTTTTAATGACCAATGAGGATTTTATTATTACCTTTATTAAATGGTTTGTATAACAAGGCTACTTGGACTAGTTGCATCGAACAAGACGTATTATGTCATTTTCGAAATGTAGTGATAAAGAACACTACTGGTTATGGAAATTCCGAAGCAGTTCTGTCTTTGCCCATTTGGCGAAGATTCGTCACGTGGGTCACAGGTAAGATAAGCATTTAGAGAAAACCAAATTGATCATCGGGTAAAAGAATATATTTTTAAAAGCTTCAGAAAATTTTTCTAATTTTTTTTAAAATTAATTTCAGATAAATCCCTTTTAAGACTTTAGTAATAAATATCAACAAAATTCACATAATATAACATTAAATGTGACTAATCAAATATAATTTATGTGATCAATTTTTAAAATCAAATTATTAATTTAAAATAAATTTAATTAATTTAAGTCAAATTTAACCATATATTGATTAATTCTCGTCTAACGTTCATTCTGTGTATTTCTTCTTTATTTTTAATCAAAATATAAGACATTAAAATAATAAGAAAAACTAAAGGAACTCAGGAAATCGAATAATAAAATAATAAAAGAATATATTTATAATTGATAATTTAATTCAGCTACATGCGGCCAAAACTTTTGCACAAACGAATAAAAATATCAGAAATAAAACAAATAACAAAAAAGAACACTCACGGCAGTTTTAATACAGCTACTGCTCTCATTTTTATACAAGAGAAACTCTCTTTACAAAAGCTTACATGGAGGCCAGAAGTTCTCTCATTTCCGCCACGGACGGGATCGTCTCATTGGGATAGATCTTAACCAATTGTACGAAGCTCTCATACTTGTCCAAAAACTCCTTCTGTGACCGTCAAAATAAAATGATTTTTAGCTAAATTAGGAGCAAATCCAACTAACGGGCATTTGCTGAGTATCTTCTTAGGAAAAGCTTTTCACCAACCATGGAACCTAATGTTTAGGTCCAGACTTTACCTTGCACTTATCCCATAAAGAAGGTAACAGTTCCTCAGAAGTCAAGTTCTTCTGCAACTTCTTATACATGGCACTAATGGACTTGTCAACCTGTATAGGAGAAAAGAAGCAGCAGTCACAACACATTTATTTGAAGTCAGGAATAACATATGGAGATATTAACCGACTTACCCCGGATAGACTGGCCTTTATCGTCTTCCGCAGATCCATTTTTGACAACCCAAGCTGAAATGGGATCTGAAAAATCACAAAATTTGAAGTTAGCAGGGTGGAAGGAGAACTTCATAAAAGCATAGATTAATATTAATACTAATGCAACCACATTATATAGCTTTTCCTAGCTCAACGGCAGCAACCTTTTCACTGAAACTATTAACTCAAAAGGTATAAAACCCTTTTGATGCATATTGGCAAAGCAGTGGGCTTAAAACAACCATCGTACATAGAAGCAAGCAACAAAACATTTGAATGGTAAGTGCCTAAGAGAAAGCAAAGCTTCTCTTTTGCCTTTCTAGTTTACTATTCTATCATTACTTTTGCAAATACCAGGCTTGAATTTTTACATTTCTATTAAATTTGTGAGCATCACACTAATTTGCCAGCTTATTTCAATTTTCTTAATTTGTCTGCAGCACAAGGCATGCAAGCTTTTAAAGCTTTCGAAACCTCACATGCTTCTAATGTATGTATGTAAAAGAGATAAGCAGATGCATGCTTTAATTAGAATAATACATTCCATAAACAACATTAAGCAGAAAAGGAGAGCAGTTGGCATCCGTATTTCATCCATATTTCAACATCCACATACATTGTATGTCTATTTCTTACCTCAGAGAAAAAGGAGATACATTTACGAAAAATCTACGGAGCAAACTACTCAAAATATCAGGAGGAGCATAATTCCTGATATTTTTAACCAGAATTACTCATAGATATTTATTCTGAAAGCATAATTTTGCGTGGAATAGTATCCCACAATATTCTTTTCAAGCAAACGTCAAATGGTTTAAAGTAACTACGTAGTGTGAACTGTATACAGAAGTTATTAGTTAGCGATGATTCATGATCACAAAATCTGACCTCTTCTGGTGGAATTGTGTACATCAAATCCTCAATCTTGCGAGCAAATTGGAAAAGGCGTTCAAATTGCTGCAATAGGCAAACTTAGTGAGCACAAATAGTACCAGAATGTAACTGAAAAATCATTGGGCAACATTAGCTGCTCTCAATTTAACAATTAATTATATTTTTTTTTACAAAATGATCAGCAGCTAAGATTTCTTACGTAGTATATAATCATATTTATATGGCATGTACAAGCTTGCTCATATGCTTCACTGGCCTGGTGATAAAATTTCGCTAATGTAGGAACCACATTTGCAAGATCATACAAGCTGCATGCAAGTGTTTCCAATCAGCAGACTTGATAGTTACTGCTTACAAATCAAAGCAGAAACAGCCCCATCATACACAATGGTAACCACTAAGAAGAAATAACAACAATATTAATAAAACATTTCACTATAAAACCATCATTTAATAACGTTTCAAAAGCATTAACAAAAAGAATTATAGAAAACCTGTTTTGAAATGCAGCATAGTTTTCTAAAAGAAAAATATCAGCATATTTTGGATCTGTTTGTGCAATTTTCTCCAGAGTCACAAACATGATGCTCACCTGTAAAACAATATATCATTTGGTAACAGGGAAAAAAACACAGTGGTAAAAAACAAAGATGGAACAAAAAGGTTTGAAAAGATTATTTACAAATTTGGTATAAGCTTGATCGACTAAATCCCTTGATTGTCCCTGGATGTACTGCTCCATGCGAGTTGCAAGAGTTGCAAATCTGTGTAGAAGCAGAATAACACTGAACATGTAAGAAACCAGTATTTTAACAAATAAACCTCATTTAGCTGCATCTCATGCGGTCAATTATAAAATTATTATGCCAGATTATCAATTAAAATACGTGAACCTCTTTCCCCTCAAAAAGAGGGACTTGAAGGGTGCACCTGCTTATATCACGATGACAACATTTGAGGGCATATCAAAGAAAGAAAGTAAAAACATCACGTAGAATTATCAATTTAGAGTTTAGGGCCGGCTAGTCTACAACAGCACCTTATCGCAACATCTCACATTTAAAAAAAAATTGTAGATTGCATCTCATGCCTCCCAAGGATCTAGAAGCTCAAGAACTGATTTTGGTCCACCTTCTCTAGTTATTTATCTGTTTATTTTTCTTGTTTGTTCACATAGAAACCCATTATTTTCTTATTTCACCTATTTTGTTCTTAATTGTCTCACAACAATATTGAGTTGAGCTAACTTTTACGTCTAGTGAGATCAAGCACCTACAAAATCACTTCCTTACATAGTCAACAAACTATCTGCCTAGACGTTCAATAGCAAGAAAATATTACTAACTATCTTTGCAAGGTCATACGTTACACTTCATTCTGCCGCTCGTGTAAAAGGTCCATACAAGAAAAGAACACAGAAAACCAAAAACAACTTGCAATATTCATGCAGCAGTCACAACTTCATAACTTCAGCAAAATCTGGCACTTCTCAAAAACATTACCTCGGGATGTATGATAAGACCCCCATTTGCTTCATATTGCGCTCGTTTCTCTCAATCTGGTGACAAGCTTCATCAACGAACTGCAAAGCAGAAGACAGTGTAAAGTAGATATCTAAAGAAACAATTATAAGTGTAAGGTGGGAATTTATTTTCTTCTCAAAGTCAGCACATACACGGTTAAATTGCATAGAAATTCTTGACTCCAGGTCACCAAGCAACAAACGCACAAATCCTGCTGCATCAGCTTTCTGACCAGACAGATAGCGCTCTGTGATCCCATGCATTGATATGCAGCGCAGAGGATCAATCTTGTAGGCCCAATCAACAACAGCATAAAAGTCTTCCTAAACTCATCACATAAAAACCTCTCAAAAGTCGAAATCAAAGAATAGGAATTTAATCTCGGAATTGCATAACCAATTACCATTCTTGCTACCCACTGATTATTAAAACCAAATGATAAAAAGATTATTTATTTGAGAATCAATCCACCTGCTAGAGCAGAGCTAAGCATCATTATGACTCAATTTTGGTTCAGTAAAAGGCACGTGGACACTCTAATTGGTCCACAAGATCTAAATTTCAGAATTCTTCAAATTTCAAAGGAATGTGCATCTTTTAAATATCAATAAAATAGAAAGACCAATCTGTATCTTCGTTAATCAAAATCTTATAAACAAAACAATTTAAACCTGTAACTCCCTTACGCTCTTAGAACTTAAAGAGCAGCCTTTATAAGTTACAACTAAGAGTCAAGACAAATGCACATAATAGAAAAACAGAATGTATGTTTACTTGAATTCCATCAAGTAGATCCTGAAGAGATTCATTTAATTCTGCCAGCTCTGCAGAATTTTTACCTGCAAATGAAATCCCTATCATTAAATTGTCTGAAACAAATTTAAACTCAAACCAACTGTAGCTGAATCCAATAAAGCTTACCAGCTTTACTGTCATTATCATCAATATCCATGATTCCCAAATCATCATCTTCTTCATCATTCCCCTCGTCATGGTAACTTCCACTTTTATTGCCATTAGCAGAACCCCCTGGAGGAACAAGTGTAGGAACTTCAAAGCACATAAAATGTGCAAAAAATGAACTCTGCCGTATAAGCCATAGAAGATAAAAAATTAGTACAAAACATGAACAAAACCAATGCACTTCACACATGTAAAGAAGTATGACCTCGTCTACAAGGAGTGGGATGAAAATAGTCAGCATTTTAGCATAAGCATCAGAAACTGCGGAAGTATCTGCAGTTGTACTCTGATTAGAGCCTGAAGAAGCTTCAAGCCAAACTGGAGGATTTCTAGATGCTTTTGTGCTAGCACGGAGCTCATTAGCAAATTCACGAGCCTGTGAAAGGATAGGTTTCAAGACTTTTAGCAATTTTTTTTTCCAGCCATCTTCTAAAGCCACAGAACAATCTAGGGAAACATAACACCAACAAATTCAAATAAACAAACAATTAGCTACAAAGCATTTGATGCAAAGAGTGAGCTTCTAACCTCTCTGCGAAGGAGTAAGTTAAGGGAGCTACAATATGCTTTCCTTAAAGGACCCAGACAATTCTTATCAAGACTCTGAAACAGAGGATGAAGTTCAAAAAGGGATAAGTAAGATGGACACAAAAAAATATAAATGGAAGTCAAATATATCTGTTGAAAAGTCAACCTTCAAATGCTGAAGTAGGCGAGCATATGTTCTGCATTTGTACCTTAGGTCGGCATGATCAGGCCTCTTCAGTTGTCCCCTCTTTTTCAATGCAAGCACATAATTAATGCTTAGAATCTTTTTACTTGCATTAACATTCATCAAGAAGAAGATACAGACTTACAACCTAACAATACCTGTGAGAAGTAACTCTTGTCACTTATCATGAAATCCACCAAACTAGCAAAGTAGTTTCCCAAGAACTCAGAAGCTCTCCTGACAAAAGTAGTTTTTAGTTTTTCAAGTTCGGCTCTTTTCTCTTTTACCTGTTGCATTTAGTCAAAACATAATAAGCAGATTGAAGATATAATTTGCAATCTACCTCTAGGAGGATGTTTATATTTAAAGATTGATCAAGAAAACATATAGCAATTTAATAGGATTTTGTTGTGGGAACAAACAATATGATCCCTGGATAAAACTAGAGTTAAACTAGCAACTCAAATGGCCTAATATCAGGTTATGAACATGGGGCATATTACACCAATCACATTGCAACTTTCTGTTTAAGTTGCATAGAAAATTGACTGCGAAAGGAGGCAAAGCACATACAGCACGCATGTTTGCATAGACTGGATCAATATTTGGTACTTCAAGACCATGCAAAGCACCAGTTAGCCACTCACATGCTTCAATATTTTGGAGCATGCGAGCCTCATCAAATGACCCTCCTGTTAGACATGCAGCATACTGTAGACAACAGAACAATGTTAGAACAATATGACTTAAATGCATTTCACTAACTTAATAATCTTAAGAAGGCATGAAAGTAATGGATAACATACCTCAGAAGGGACACACAATCGTTCAAGAAGCTTGTCAAGCTCTTCAATGAGTTTTATGTTATTTACAGATTGACATTCCAATTTGTTGTTACGCGTCTCTATCTGAATGTCATCAGAGGAAATAGTCAAATACCAACCTCAGATCAATAAGGCATTCAATTTGGAGTATGAATTCATGCCAAGCCTCTTTTTAGTATAAAACATAAAGAGATGATCGACTAATCTTACATCTAGACTGAATCAAAGAGCAAAACAATCACTAAAACAAAGTTGGTGTTCTATATTAGAAGACAAGTGATAAAAAAATTGTCAACTAAAATTCTCTACCACCATCAGAACCCTAACTCATAACATTTATAAATTTAGCTTTAAAAGGCGACCTATTACAGAATCTCATTTGTTAAAGATAAACCAACCTTGCTTATCTAAATTAAAGATAGAAAATTTTACAATTACGTAGTTAATATAAAGTGAACAGTAACATCAACATTAATATGAACCTTGAACATTAATGCAGAGAATAGTAGAGTTGAAAGTAAACGAAACACAATCTCTCTGCATTATTTTTCTAGCTGTGAATTCAAAGACAATTTGGCACTCATTTCAAGAATATGATTTGACACATCTCAAGCAATTGATGGATAAATCGGCAGAAGATTAAATAGTCAAATCTGGGACTTGAAATTATTATAATAATAGTGTAAAAAATCTACGCATACTGTTGATGACATCCAGCACAAGAAGACTTAAGAAAAAGGTGTAAGCACATACATACCGATTCAATATCTTCTCTCATATGTCTAAGTTTCACGTTGAAAATTCCAAGCCATTCATCCATGTCATCAACACAATATGTAGCAGCCTCAAGTCCTCGCAAAACCTGTAATTCCCAGAGGAAATAATGTAGTTAATGAGGATATGCAGTGACATTCAATGTCATACTAATGATGAAGCTCAAGAAAAGATCAAAAATAAGAAGATTCTGAAAGCACCATAGCATATAGATTTAAAAAAAAAACTTGGCAAAGATACATTGATGATATAGCGCCATATCATTGAAAAACAAAAGCATGGCTTAAGCACTAAAGTTTAAACAAGATTTAAGCAGAAAAAAGGTAGAAAGAAACTCTATCAATGACTAAATAAATTACCTCATCTACCAAGGGCTCACTTTCCAAAATGGCATGGACATTTGCTGCTTCCAGGGCAAGAAGCTCTCTTTTCAACCTTTCAGAAAATGCCTCTGCTTCACCAATACCCATAGCATAACTGCATACCATTGAATGACAAAAAGTCAGGATCAGTAACTATAATCTACAGTTCATGAAAAAAAAAGAGAGGGTAAAAGATGTGGCAAAAAATCAATTTCATCATATAACAGGTGCCTTTGTTTCAACCAAATAAAATAATGTGCAAAACGAATTCCAAATTTGACAACAAAGGACACCAAATACGAGGGACTGACACTTCCAACTAATTCCAAACTAGAGAATAAGAATTCCTTTCCAGATGACTTACAAAGATCGAATCAAGATGATTTGGCTATGTGCCATGTAGATCTGCTTTTCACCTAAAAACTACAACTACAATAAATTCTTCACTCAGTATAAATTTAGAAGTGGTAAAATGTAGCAGACAGGTCAAGAAGTTGAACGCTTTCATCATTTTTGTATCAAACTTCTCGACAATTTCATCCATTTCAACCAAAATTCACAGAAAGATTGTTGTTCAAGTTCCACGTCCATGAGTTTTGAATATATTGCTGACTATACCAAAGAACAGATCATAGTGAAAGAGAAATCCAGAAGAGAAAGAGAAAGCATACGTGTCTAGAAGAGCATCCATGTCCTCATCCTCAGCTTGGGAAACTAATTCCTTTTCAAAAGTCACCTTCAAATCACTTTCTGCCACTGTAGCTTCAACAGGCCCCTCTTGCTGATTCCTTTGCTTGTTAACTGTGGATGTATTTTCCTAATATAGCAAAGAAAAGAAGAGGCGTGTATAACAATTCAAGACACTTGGCCAACTTATTGAAAAAGTTTAAACTGCATGCTGATGTAGACAGAGCGAAAAAAAAAATCAGGCATCCAACTTTTACTAAAAAGTTGCAAACTAAACCAAATTGAACACATCAGCTCTCAGTTGCAATTGTTCATTTTCGTCTTGAAGTCTCCTCTGTCATGTTTTAATTTGCTAGTACCATAAACCTCGTAAGTAGACTTCATATAACATATACTTTGCTCTAACAACAAATATTCATCTACAGAAAAAGTAATGGCATTCATTTGCAGTTATAGAGCATCATACTCATAAAGGAAATCAAGAAAGAAAGTACACACTTTAAGAAAAAGGAGAAAATTTGATATACCTTAGCCCAAAGTGCCATCTCTACCACATCTATGCCCACCACTTTTGGAAGCCGCCCAAGGACATCTTTGCAAATGTCCAAGATGCAAAATAAAAGGCGGTTCCTATAATAATATACAGCATAAAACATGTAACTGAGATTAACATATACTTGAACAACTACAATCATAAAAATTTAGCAAGTAGGACGCATAAACCTTTCAGTTCTGCACTCAAAGCAACAAGCATTAATTCTAATTACCTATCATCAATGTTACGCATAGTCCATTGAGGAGGAGCAACGCTCTGGCTTCTTAGGTTGTCAAATCCCTGCACAAAGCTCAGTCAAAAGCATCCCATGAGGAGATAAGGAAATGCAAAGTCCAAAGCAACAGAAGCTGCATCTTTTGTTTCTCAAATGCTCCTAGTATAGTCACTCAGCAACAAACCCACATTTGGCACAATGCTTGCCATGACCATAGGGATGCAGCATTACCAGGGTAAATGTGCAACCACTGGGATCATTGGCTATAACTTCAACTTTTGAGAGATGTTTGAGTTTGTATAACTTTGCAGGCTGCAAGATCAGATCACCAAATAACATAATGTTACAACCTTCAACAAAATGAATAAGCTACTACTTGCCCATTATCTAAAGCATTTCCCCATCATATTTTCACAGGACATTATATGTCCGAGACATTTGCAGCTTCATATTCATTCCAAAATCAGTTCAGGATACAGCAATCTTTGCTCCTTGGAGAAAGCGATATGTATTACTCAAGCTTTATTTAACTAACCTAAATGACTTGAATATATCCACATTAGTAAACTATGGGACAATTTTCAGATATGAATAGGATAAATCAGATTTCTATTCCTTAGCTTTTTCGAACACTTAAGTTATGGTACAGTGGTATCAGCATCAGAAGATCAGAAATTTTAGCCCATTTTAACCGTTCCATCTATGATAAGACAGGCAGGGTAAAAGAATTGCCCATGTACCAACACCTCAGGCCACAAGTAAGTAGTTGTAGGCCATAGAAATTTTCCAGCCTTCTTCTTTTGTTTTCTTATCCTATTGTCTGAACTTACTGAAACTCCTTTAGACAATAACATACTCAAACTAATCATACCTCAAGAACTCCTCCTGTGGAATATTTTAAGACTCGAAGAAATGCTTTACTCCTTTGGACCTTTGATTTCACTGCACAAATGAAGCATCTCACTGTCAATGCCATGCAAATGAAAAGACAAGATATTGCCAACAGACCTATGAAAGCTTAAAGAAGATGAATACAATCGGTGTCACAACAAAATTGAAGTGAATATAAACAATCAGCACAACAAAATAGAGGATCCACTCAGTCAAGGAAGGCATCCTCTAGCTTTATTCTGTAGACAGTGAAGCAATGTTTCAACAAAGATAAGCAACAAGTAATGAAACTCCAATCAAGCAACAGTACGAGTTTCATGCATCTGAATTCTAAAACAAAAACAATTGATCACATCAGGTGAAAAGTGCCAAATTAGACCCTCTCCCCATGCTGATCCAGGCAAGCAAAGCTTCAAGATAAAAAAGGTAGATTAAAACTCCTTAAACCTCATTACGCTCGCCATACGTACCCTACGCAAACATTAAAATAGTTCTACTCCAGAAAATAAAAATTCTATTACGCAGGTAACAGTATGTCCTAAAACAGTAAATTCAACAAAATTATATGCAACTCCGAGAATAGTAGTACACCATATACATGTCAACTAAACACTATTGCTACATGCTCATCTCGTCCATAAAAGAGCTGAATTTGATCTGCACAGTTCACAACCAAACATTAGATTCAACGAAACGTGTGTTATCCAAACAAAGTCTTTCCGCTACACGGGTCAAACAAGAACATTTTTTTCCACCTTAGAGCCCATTCTACAAATGATAACGCTCTATTTCTTTGCAATGCGTTAAGCAATTAAAACTCACAAAAGAAACGGATGCAAAATGGAGGAAAACAAAGGATTAGAATGATCGAAGCATAGAGGAACGTGCCAGAGATAGCAAGAACCCTAGGCTTCGCCATTTGGCGACCAAATTTGCCGGATTTTCCCCAAACGCCATGGCTTTTGGCGACGCGGATGGATAAGACGACCTTCTGCTTGGTGCCTTCGATGGCAGCTTCGCAAGCTCTCCTTAGCTCCTCGTCGTCGGCACTCGATTTCGCCATTTCTGGTGTCAGAAAGCGAGTCTCGGATGAGAGGTTACAGGTTCAAAGGCAGGTAGAGTCGTAGAGAGATGGGAGGACAGAGACTAGAGCAACAATTTTTGCATTTTTCCCGTTTTTTCGTTTTTAGTTTTACAAATTTACTCTTTCCATTTATATGGTGCTTCTTTTTTTCTTTTTTTTCTCATTTTCACGTGCTGGATTAGGACAGGTGTCGCCTTCACACGGCATCAACATCAATGATTTGATTTAATGCGTGACTACTACATTGGCGGTTGACGGGTTCGGTTTTGGTCCGACTATTCCGAATCACTGCTTGTGGCTGTGGGACTAAATGATCTGAGCCCACGAAATACGGACTCTTTTAACCCTTTTGGCATTTCTTTTTTAATTTAGACATTATAATTTGTTACTTAAAAAAATTATTAAATTAAATTAAAAAAGTTATAAATTTTAAATTTTAAATTTTAATTTAGTTGAATTAAATTTTTTGTTTTTTAATTTACTAGTCATTTTTTATAAATTAATCAACTTTATAAACTAAAATAAATAAATTAATTTTTATTTAATAATCTTCTTTTTAATTAAACTTTATACTTTTCCATAGTCACAGTAATCTTCTTTAACCATTTTTAAATTCTTTAAATTTATTTAATGTTTAGACAATTTTATGATAGTTTAATACTAGTTTAATTTTTTAAACCGTAAACCTCTTATCTTACTGATTTAATTTTCAGTCCAATTTTTAAAATATTAAGTACATGTCATATTTCAATTTGAGAAAATTCACTTGCATCAAAATTAAATAATAATCTCTTCATTTTCTATCTTCCTTTCAACTAATCCACTTCCGATTATATCAAATATATTTATGTTGGAATTAGTTTTTTAAAAAACAGATTGGTGGCATAATATATTATTCCAATTAATAAGATTATATTTAATTTTGTTTTGACGAATGATCTACCAACTCTCAAAAATTTGAGATTCAAGTTGCAGAAAAATAAAATAACAGTTAGAACTTAGAAAGGAAAATGCATTAGATAAGTAAATACTAATTAAATTAAATTATGATTTAATTTTAGTTTATTAATAATAATTTATTCAAAAATATAAAATTTATAAATTATTATATACATTTAATATAAAAAATAGTACCGTGATAAGATTGGATTCTTGAAGAAAATGAGAAAAATTGACACGTATAATGTGTTAAAGAACGTGAGAGTAAAAAGCTAACATCCCATCCTTCACCGAAGCTGAAGCTGTAGATGGTAAGTTGCATCCATGTCAAGAGGCTGACGATCGGTCTGTGCGAAGACAGCTAACCCCCGTGCAAAGGCAAACGAACCAGTCCCACCAACGACTGTGAGCTTTTCTTTGTCTTTGTGTGCGACACGCTCGGCCTGAACACTAAGGCTACCAGAGAACTCAGGCGTGTCAAATGTCAGATAGATAATATTGAAAGCTGAATGTGCAAATTGTTCGACTGGGATTATGAAGCCTTGAGCCTTTCCAACGACCCGGGAAGTGTTCTCAGGTCCCTCCGTCAGGATTCGGCGGAAGATGAACGCTTCAGCACCTGCTTGTGGTATTGGGTGGGAGTTTGAGCTTGGAACGTGAGGTTGTTGGATGTACAAAGATAAGGCCAGCCAAGGCCTGGACTGGCTATTATTAGAGGGATGATTGTGACGTACTGGTGAGAGCAAAGTCAAGAGAAGAACCGCCAGTACCGCCAGGGAAATTGCAATGCAGAAGATGACCCTGCACACCATTGTATACTGACAGCAACCTCCAATTAGAGGAATTCCAAATAGTTTCTCTCGCCTGAGAAGATCTGTTTAATGCATTACTCATTCCGCTAATTGTTTTGGCCACCTAATCCACCTTACTTTCGTCGTTTATTGTATACCTGCAACAACTCCAGAGATGAATCAACCGTTTCATTTCCAGTTCCTTTAATCATGAAATATATATATATATATATACACACACATAAGATCTATGGACAATATCAGGTACCACGTATGACCATGGTTCAAAGCAACCATTTGGACTTTTGTTCACTCAACGGCCCATTTTCCCCCTAACATTCATAAATCCTTTTTCTGGGTCGAGGAAGTGAAGATGACGCCACATGAAACAATGTTGACAAGTCCATTATGAATAAATGGAATTATGGAAGCATGACTTCCGGTGCAAAAGCACATATGCGTTACGGTCATCTTGCCAATCCAGAATATAGGGCCATAAATCGTTTTAGCTTATAAATTATGATAGTATACCGTCCGCAGATAGCCACCAATTTGTGAGTTGCTTCCAGCTCCAGAAAAACAAAATTCTCTGATTGCAACAAAACGTGTATGATTGTCGCCTAATAAAAGACGGCAGTAACAGAGTGTATATGCAAGCCATACATCGTAAACGCATTATTATCACAAACAACCCCAAATTTACAAGGAAACAAGAAAAATAGACTGAAAATTGTAATAAAAGACAATTAGAACAAAATCATCACAGGTACTGCAACACAAGAAGAAAGAATCAACAAGACAGTAATGCAAAAACATTTATATAGACGAAAACTGATGTTTCACATCTAACACATCTTCAATAGAAGCTTCAAGTAGTTACAAAAATCTGAATAAATAAGAAGAACAGGATGCTCACAACAAAACAAGTCCGTAAGAAAGAGATGCAAATGCTGACTACATTCAGAAGGAGAGAGGCACAACCAATAACCTTGAAATTCTTCAAAGCAAGCTTGTACCAACCGAACAACAGAATACATCCACCATTTCCATATGCACAAGGATGCCACCAGACA
Organism: Erythroxylum shatona; assembly: GCA_027568895.1. Lineage (NCBI taxonomy): Eukaryota > Viridiplantae > Streptophyta > Magnoliopsida > Malpighiales > Erythroxylaceae > Erythroxylum > Erythroxylum shatona. The sequence continues at coordinate 2,675,994 of JAOSBK010000006.1, read as the reverse complement.
AGGAACCAACAAAAAACTCAAATCATCTGGCAAACAACAAGTACACAAACACAAAGAATCAAGTTTCAGCAACAAATGGGTAAAACAGGGGCCTAACTGCAATTCCATACAATCTATATCTCAAGCAGAACGTGAAAGATCCATCTTCAAGTATAGAATCTGCACCATAAAGTAAACATGCAAATTATAAGTACCCCAGAAACACCACACCAGCAACCTATTACCTTAAAAACATTTCAGCATCATGTAATTACTCAAGCATCTTCAAACATATCAATAACAATGTCATTAACTAATAAATTACACATATAAATGACTACAATGTCCACTCATCCACTTCTTGAATATTCTCATGGTTGGTGAAAGAGGAAGATTTAAAAGAACCAGCATTCTTTAGACAAACAACTATAAGAGCTTTAAACGAAAAATGAAGTTCTTCATCTAAGAAAGACAAGAGAGCTCAATACAAAACAAGTAACTAAAGTTCAGTACTTCTTATTTTCAAGCACATGATGTTAACAGCCCGTGAAATGGATCTCGCCACAGGTCTGCTAGTGGGAAAGTCTTCTTGATTTCTCCAAGTCCTTTCACTCTTTGAAGAACCTATTTTGAAAGATTTTCCAATGGTGATTTGTAAGAGATCACCAACTCCCTCTGCACTTTTCTTGACTCAGAATAATGATACTTCATTGAATATTGTCCTCCCTTAAACAAAGAAAGGACTTAAGTGCAAAAGGTAACAATCTGTATTTTAAAATAAGAATCCTTATTAAGTATATATATTAAGGGCGAACGGGAGACCATGAAATCCATCCCGTTCGTTCATTTAATCTGACGGTTTATATTTGTTTCTTCTCTCTCTTTTGCATTTTTTCTCGATATTTGTTTCTCTTCTCTGGTGTTCTTACTCAATATGCTTATTAACCTGTTTCTGCACGCGATCATTCTCCTCCATCAGCAACTTATAGACGTTTGAAACAACGACGGCCGTAGGGTAAGATCTCTCTGTTTCTGTTCGGTGTCTCTGGAATGTACCCCTTCTTGGGACCTATGATGGATCGAAGAAAACACAAAGAGTGCAAAGGAAAGACAAGATAAAATAGATCTTTGTAGAGGAGACCTAATCTCAACTAACAAATAGTCAATATCAGTGTTAATTGATCGACGCCTTTATTACTATCTGTGCCCATTAATTTATAAGAGCCATTACCATAGTTACAAATATCTAAATAAACTTTCCACCCACTTCTCATATCGCTATCCCAAAAGTATAGGCAAAGAACTAGGAATTGTTGAAACTAAATAACAGATAAAACCAAATAACTTGCTAAAGACAAAGTCAAAAATATCCAAGCACATAACAGATCCCTCCCTCTTACGAAGAGCTCTTGTCCTCAAGAGCAAAATTAGGGAATTGCCTTTTGATGAACACCACGCCCTCCCAAGTTGCATTTGATGGAGACGAAGATGACCGGTGAATCACTGTCCGTATGGTTGCTGTCTCCAGTAGGTGGAGACGGAACGGAACAGAAATTTGGAGACGGAACGGAACAAAAAGTGGAGACAGTGAGCTGTTTGGTTGTGGTTGACAGAACAGAAAA
>JAOSBK010000006.1:2600637-2622409 GCA_027568895.1 Erythroxylum shatona | reverse complement strand
TAACATCAAGACTTAGGGCTACGGGATTCTGATTCATTCTTCCGATGCTTTTAAAAAAGATATCCGATTAGAGGTAATTGATTGAGAAAGAGATCACAGAGTAACTATGAAATCAGGTAGGGCCGTGACAGCGGCGTGATTTCAATTGTTAGTTGTTTACTGTAAAAACAGATCAACTGCGTCTCAGATATAATGAGAAACCAAAAGGACAAAAAAAAAAGACGATTATCCATCACCCATCGCAGTTCCTCTAAAATCCTCTCCAATAATCAACCAAAAGCTAAAACGAAAGATGACCTCTAATAAGAAATCGTAGCCATAATATAAGAGAAAAGCATAAATAGGATGACCGTAGGATTTAAAATTTATCAGAGCTCATACTCATATAGCCAACAATCACTCTCTTCTCTTATGATCAATATCAAAACTCAACAGCCACCACTTATGAAGCTAAACATCCAACAATGTCCCTACTTGTTTGTCCAGGAAGAAGCTGCAACAGACTATGTCAAAAAATTGCGGATAGAGGAGGTACACACATAATATATGAATAACTATAGGAAAGAAAGGCTTCCCTGGAATACAGTCCAGTACACAGTAAGTTGTGAACCCGAAAATCGAAACCCTCTCAACACAAAACCAGAAAGAAACTGTTCAAAGATTGAAACAAGAGGAGAGAGAGATGAAATGAAAAAATAAGCTTGCAGATCTGGGTAAACAGTAATCTCACCATTTGCTTCCATAACAGAATAACTTCCAAATAGCTCTAATGACTGTCCCATTATCAAAGCAAGAATAAGGAAAGTTCTTGCCATCTCTAAATATGGTTTTCCATATCTGAAATTTCTAAGAAACAATAACCCAAAATTCTTCAATAGCTCACTGTAAATCCATTGTGAGACATGAGAATGTATACACCGAAAGAGAAGCAGATAGTCACCAAATAGACGAAACCTCCATAGGCATATACGAGTTACAACACATCATGGAGCACCCACAATATTCTTAAATTAGGAATTCTGTCAAAATGAAAAAACCAATGTCTAACATAGAGAAGAATGACATCAGAAAAACAAATAAAGAAAATCACATATTGCATCAAGAATCAACCAAAAGAGGAGACTTGTGAAACCAAGTAGAGATGAGAGAGTCGCATGACCTTAAAGGACTTGATAATTAGGTCGTTACTCGATGTATACCGTAAAAAAAGATAGAATGTAAATAATCAAAACCAGACGGTAAGAGACAACGCTACATCAATAATCGAACAGGTAGGGATGCTACAGCTGTGTGATTTCAATTGTTGGTCATTTCCTGTCAAAACAGATTAACTGCGTCTCAGATATACTGAGAAATCAAAAAGACGACAAAAAGACGATTATCCATCATCCATCGCAGTTTCTCTAAAATCCTCTCCAATAATCAACCAAAAGTTAAAAAGAAAGACAACGTCTAACAAGAAATCGTAGCCATAATTTAAGGAAAAAAACTAGAAAGGATGACCGTGGAATTTAAATTTTATCAGAGCTCATACTCATATAGCCAACAATCACTCTCTTCTCATATGATCAATATCAAAACTCAACAGCCACCACGTATGAAGCTAAACATCCAACAATGTCCCTACTTGTTTGTCCAGGAAGAAGCTGCAACAGAACTGTCAAAAAATTGCAGATGGAGTAGAGGTACACCCATAATATATGAATAACTGCAGGAGATTAGTACACAGGAAGTTGTGAACCTGAAAATCGAAACCCTCTCCACACCAAACCAGAAAGAATATATTCAAAGATTGAAACAAGAGGAGAGAGTGATGAAATGAAAAAATAAGCTTGCAGATCCCGCTAAACAGTAATCTCACCATTTGCTTCCGTAACAGAATACCTTCCAAATAGCTCTAATGACTGTACGTTATCAAAGCAAGTGACCACATGCAGCATCACCTAGCATTATGCCCGCACTTTTAAGTTCCACCTAACAAGACCAAAAATTGAAACCAATACAAAACTTAATGAAGCCCTTTACTGTCACCAACACTCATCTTAACAAGTATACTGCCTACACCCATAAAGCGATTGCTCCCGCAGTTCTGATGGATGAGAATAAGGAAAGTTCTTGCCATCTCTAAATATGGTTTTCCATATCTGAAATTTGTAAGAAACAATAACCCAAAATTCCTCAATAGCTCACTGTAAATCCATTGTGAGACATGAGAATATACACACCAAAAGAGATGCAGATAGTCACCAAATAGACGAAACCTCCATAGGCATATACGAGTAACAACACATCACCGAGCACCCACAATATTCATAAATTAGGAATTCTGTCAAATGAAAAGACCGATATCCAACATAGAGAAGAACGAAATCAGATAAACAAATAAAGAAAATCACATATTGCATCAAGAATCAGATAAACAAATAAAGAATAAACAGATACACCTTATCAGCACTCAATTGATTACATTCAATTGTTGGTCATTTTCTGTAAAAACAGATCAACTGCGTCTCAGATATCTGAGAAACCAAAAAGACGATTATCCATCATCCATCACAGTTTCTCTAAAATCCTCTCCAATAATCAACCAAAAGCTAAAATGAAAGACAACGTCTAACAAGAAATCGTAGCCATAATTTATGAAAAAAAATAGATAGGATGACTGTAGAATTTAAAATTTATCAGAGCTCACACTCATATAGCCAACAATCACGCTCTTCTCATATGATCAATATCAAAAATCAACAGCTACCACTTATGAAACTAAACCTCCAACAATGTCCCTACTTGTTTGTCCAGAAAGAAGCTGCGACAGAACCATCAAAAAATTGCAGATGGAGCAGAGGTACACACATAATATACGAATAACTGCAGGAGATCAGTACACAATAAGTTGTGAACCTGAAAATCGAAACCCTCTCCACACCAAACCAGAAAGAATATGTTCAAAGATTGAAACAAGAGGAGAGAGCTATGAAATGAAAAAATAAGCTTGCAGATCCCGCTAAACAGTAATCTCACCGTTTGCTTCCATAACAGAATACCTTCCAAATAGCTCTAATGACTGTCCCGTTATCAAAGCAAGTGACCACATGCAGCACCACCTAGCATTATGCCCGCACTATAAGTTCCACATAACAAGACCAAAAATTGAAACCAATACAAAACTTAGTGAAGCCCTTTGCTGTCACCAATACTCATCTTAACAAGTATACTGCCTACACCCATAAACCGATTGCTCCAGCAGTTCTGATGGATGAGAATAAGGAAAGTTCTTGCCATCTCGAAATATGGTTTTCCATATCTGAAACTTGTAAGAAACAATAACCCAAAATTCTTCAATAGCTCACTCTAAATCCAATGTGAGACATGAAAATGTATACACCAAAAGAGATGCGGATAGTCACCAAGTAGACGAAACCTCCATAGGAATTTAAGAGTTACAACACATCACCGAGCACCCACAATATTCATAAATTAGGAATTCTGCCAAAACGGAAAGACCGATATCTAACATAGAGAATAATGAAATCGGAAAAACAAATAAAGAAAATCACATATTGCATCAAGAATCAACCGAAAGAGGATGACTTGTGAAACCAAGTAGAGATGAGAGGGCTGCACGACCTTAAAGGACTCGATAATTAGGTTGTTTCTCGATGTGTACTGTAGAGACAGATTGAATGTAAATAATCAAAACCAGACGGTCAGAGGCAATGCTACATCGATTGAGAAAGAGACCATAGAGTAACTATGAAATCAGGTAGGGATGTGACAGCTGCGGGATTTCAATTGTTAGTTGTTTAAAAACAGATCAATTGCGTCTCAGATATACTGAGAAACCAAAAAGACAACAAAAAGACAATTATCCATCACCCATCGCAGTTCCTCTAAAATCCTCTCCAATAATCAACCAAAAGCTAAAAAGGAAGGCGTCGTCTAATAAGAGTCATAATATGAGAGAAAAGCATAAATAGGATGACCGTAGGATTTAAAATTTATTAGAGCTCATACTCAAATAGGCAACAATCACTCTCTTCACATATGATCAACATCAAAACTCAACAGCAACCACTTATGAAGCTAAACATCCAACAATGCCCCTGCTTGTTTGTCCAGGAAGAAGCTGCAACAGACCTGTCAAAATATTGCGGATAGAGGAGGTACACACATAATATATGATTACAACTGCAGGAAATCAGTACACAATAAGTCGTGAACCTGAAAACCGAACGCGCTCCACACCAAACCAGAAAGAATATGTTCAAATATTGAAACAAGAGGGGAGAGAGAGAAAATGAACAAATAAGCTTGCAGATCCCGATAAACAGTAATCTCACCATTTGCTGCCGAGACAGAATGCCTTCCATATAGCTCTAATGACTGTCCCGTTATCAAAGCAAGTCACCACATGCACCACCACCTAGCGTTATGCCCGCACTTTAAGTTCCGTATAACAAGACAAAAAATCAAGAACCAATACAAAATTTAATGAAGCCCTTTACTGTCACCGACACTCATCTTGACAAGTATACTGCCTACACCCATAAACCGATTGCTCGCGCAATTCTGATGGATGAGAATAAGGAAAGCTCTTGCCATCTCTAAATATGGTTTTCCATATCTGAAATCTGTAAGAAACAATAACCCAAATTTCCTCAATAGCTCACTGTAAATCCATTTTGAGACATGAGAATGTATAAATCAAAACAGATGCAGATAGTCACCACATAGACGAAACCTCCATAGGCATATACGAGTAACCACACATCACCGAGCACCCACAATATTCATAAATTAGGAATTCTGTCAAAATGAAAAGACCGATATCCAACATAGAGGAGCGAAATCAGATAAACAAATAAAGAAAATCACATATTGCATCAAGAATCAACCGAAAGAGGATGACTTGTGAAACCAGGTAGGGATGAGAGGGCCGCTCGATAATTGGGTCGTTTCTCGATGTGTACGGTAAAAAAGATCGAATGTAAATAATCAAAACCAGACGGTCAGAGGCAACGCTAAATCAATAATCGATTGAGAAAGAGATCACAAAGAAATCAGGTAGGGACGCGACAGCTGCGTAATTTCAATTGTTAGTCGTTTCCTGTAAAAACAGATCAGCTGCGTCTCAGATATACCGAGAAACCAAAAAGACAATTATCCATCATCCATCGCAGTTTCTCTAGTATCCTCTCCAATAACCAACCAAAGCTAAAAAGAAAGACGACGTCTAAGAAGAAACCGTAGCCATGACTAAAAAAAAAAATCTGACGGGATGATCGTAGGATTCAAGATTAGCCATTGCAGATTATCTCACATCCTCTCCATCAGAGGTTCCGAGATCTGTTAAAACCGGAATACGATCCAAGATCAAAAACTAACAATCAACCGAAGGCTATAAAGAAAGACGGCGTCCAACAAGAAACAGCATGCATAATCAAAACAAACTCTGATATCGGATGAACTTCTTCAATAAAATCACACTCCATTACGATCATCATTTAAAAACCCATTATTTTCCCAATCCAACTCGAACTCGTCTTCGTAACAACCGCCAAATACACCAACTGCAGACCTAATACCAAGCAATTCGTCAAAGAAACATCGAATCGTCCTCCGCTTCCTACATCTAAACATATCTACCACCGTTATAAGAAAAGAGAACTACAGAGAACAAACCAGAAGACAACACGTAGAGGAGAAGGATAAGCGTAAGGTTGCGGGGGTGGGGAAGCTTATTTATAGAATCGCAAAGGCCAAAGTTTAGGCCGCGGTTTATCACGAACGGGTAAGATTGATTCTTGAAATAAGGTCGGTGGGTTTAAACGGCTGCGATCAATTGTGACTAATTCTGACTTGTATAGGAAGGAGGAGTCTAATTAGTTATGCTTGAAGATAACGCGTTTCTAACTTTCTATTCCGTGTCGGACTGGGCCTGTTTATTTTTATCATGAAATCGGATTCCATAATTAAAATAGAAATCATAATTTAAAAAACTCATTGAACAGTTGAACTTGAGGAAATTTTTTTGTTCGTTTGATTTTTTTATCTATTTTATTAATAAGATAAAATTATCAATAACATAAAAAAAGATGTTTGAGTTATTTTAATTTAATATTAAAATCTTTAAATTTATCATTTTTTAATAAAATATGTACATATTATTTAAAAGAATATTAGTGTTTTTATTTTTATTTTATTAAAATAACTATTGTTTAATTCCTCTTAAAATATAATTACATTATGAAACACAAGTTAAAATGTTTGCTTCAAACTCAATTTAATTTCATGGTAAAGATATGTTCTCGTTCTTAAAAATGGAATTATTGGATCTCACCATTTTCAAAGTAAAGGGCTAGGTCTAGGTTAATTGAACTTTGGACCTCATTTTTCAGGGAAAACAAAAAGAGCCCCAAGTTGGGTGCTTGGACTGCCTAGACCCTGTCACCTTTATAAATAAAACAACGTAGTTTTCTGATGATAAAGATGTTATTTTTAATTTTTAATTTTTTTAGAAAAAGTTCGAGCTGGGCCAAGTTGAAATTAGGCTCAGGCAATCTATCTCAAGCTCGATCAAGCTCAAACTTGGGCTTAATGTCTAAGGCCCGATTTGGACTCGTCGCCCATTGTCACCCCCAAAGGTCACACAAACGCTATTAATATTCATTAAAATGGGCAATTGTTTTTGGATGATGTAAACAATTTAACATTAATATATAAACTTATTGTGCATAAAATTAATTGCTTTGGAAAATCTAAAAGAAATTCATAACCAATGATTATTAAATAAATAATTTAAGCCTCAATTTTGAAGGCTATTTTCTAAAATAATTATTTTGAAAGTGATCCTTTAATGATGTTTGTTTATTGTAAGCCTACTCGAAGCATATTTAATACCAATTTAGTGTCAATAATTAAAAAAAACAAGTGAAATCACTTGAGATAAGACCACTTGTTTAGATAATCCAAGAAGGCTTGTTTACTTTCTCGAAATTCCAATCCATTCCTATCAATGCTCTCCACTCGTTCCTCCCCATCTCTTAACTCGGCTCTCTGCTTGTTGAGCCTGCAAATCCCATAAAAACTCGTCAAGAAACACGCTCAGATAAATCACAAGCCTTATTTCAGAATTAAAACAGGAAACCAGAATGAATAGAAGCACCAACTTCTCTGTTCCAGTTAGTGAGTGAAATGATGACTATCAGAATTGCTGTCTGTAGGACAATCCCTGAGATCATGCCTGACCATATACCCTGCAGAACACAAGTTGATATTTATATTAGGTTAAAGAAAAACAATCAATGCAGTTGGTCCTATTCATGCTCTAGCAAAAAGTATTGTCTTATAAGATCTCTAAACTCTATTTAAATCGACTCTGTTACTGTTCGTCAAGTAGTTTATTCGAATTACGTGATTTACGAACTTGTTAAGCAGATTCCACAGACATAAGAAATAAAGTTTTGTCTCCCAAATAGAGAAAAAGGAAGGGTAGTGTGATTTACCATAACTCCAAAAGCAAAAGTGAAGCCCAAGAGTATGCCAGCAGGCAATCCAGCTATGTAGTAACATCCAATGTTGATGTATGCAATAAGAGCTTGCCATCCAGCTCCAATTGCAACCCCTGAAGAGGAATGGAAATTCTTACTTTTGTAAAATGCTAGACTTGTTCCTAAGTACTAGGATTCAATGGTTTTTGTCCTTACCGGATAGAACAGGTTGAAGGCAGTTCAGAAGTGCACTGATCCCAAGCAACATAGCAAGTTTGGTTGTTTCCTTGGCAACAGCTTCACTGTTGGTGAAGAGGTACGGGAAATACTGTCTTGTTGATAGAACAAGAGTCATGCAAATAGCACCTATAGCCAATGCCGTGATGGAGACCACTACCACTGAAAACTTTGCAAGACGAGCATTGCCAGCTCCAAGTTCATTTGATACTCGAATACTGTTAAAAAAAATAAGAATGTTACCATTGTTCATCTGCTAAGTACAATAAAGTCCTTGCAACCATTTGTTTCCATGTTTTAATTGGGAATTGTGCAGACCCTAAATTTATGGGATAAAAGATAGCAATGGGTTAGGTCAAATCCTAACTTTTGTATTTCAATTAAATTAGAGATGAAAACGATGTTATTTTGTTAACTATAGGATAATTTTATCAAAATAACATCGTTTTAGTCATTTGGTTCTTAAGCCATTATTACGAAATAAAGTTCAAATTATTCCGGACCGATTCAAGTCAGATCTGAGTCGTACCAAAATTTTCATCCCTATATGAGATATTCAAGATTTTCAGGAAGCCTGCTGGCTGCTGTTCTAACTCTTAACAAAAGGGCAGGGAGTTCACCTTATTGCAGCATTGAATCCGATTGATACCATTGCAATCCATCCTTGTATATTCATGCTGCAAAATTGCGATAGAAAGTGTTACGGTTTAATTTAATTGCAAGATATGGGACTTGAATCTCATATTGATTAAATACAAAATTGATATGAGATTTATAAGGACTTTGGGCTCTCTACCCTCATAAGCTAGCTTTTGGGGTGTGGCTCTCCTAAAGTCCTTATCAGAAAGTTGATTCAGAAACGAATAATATCCAGATTAATACTCGGTTCTAATTAAGACAATAAAAAATTAAAAAGAAACCATAAATATGCGGTAATTAAGTTCGTAAATATTACCAGATAGAGACAGCATCAACTGCTATGAGAGGATTAGGCAGATGACCAGTTATCACAATCAGTATCATCAGGTACCAAAATTCCAAGCTGAAATTTAATTATTTAGCAACAGATATCAGCCTTGCAGTTGAAACAACCCACCAACCAGAAGTACAAAACCCGAAGGAGAACTACTACCATAACATAACAGCAGATGCTAATGAAAGCTTGACAAAACCCCACAAATCTGCAAACGCCAACCATGAAAATCCGCTCCAAGCACCATCTGATTTGGTAATGAAAATGTAAATCAACTGCAAAATAACTATAAGCCACCATGAAGCATTTAGAGTGACTGCTGCTCCGATTAAGCCCCATCCAAGCTTCAGTATTAACAGCCAGCTGAAAAATATGTGTAAGACCAGTGTCAACGCTGAAATCCAGGAGATAACCATGACTTTCCTCTGTGCCTGGAGAAACTTTTGTATGGGAAAATTGAATGCATAAGCGAACAGTTGTGGAAGCATCCATAGAGCAAATTTTCCTGCACAAAACCATTGAGACAGGTAAGCAACTGTTTTTGGCGCTATAGGAAACTGAAAACCTATTTGGGCTATAAAAAGGCCTAAGACCTCCTTGTTAAATAGCAGGCCCCATTCATTTTTGTAAAACTAATCAATCCAAATTTAATTTGTGGAATCAATAATTTAACTTAAAAATTATCAAACTTAAAATTAAACCAAATTTAAAAAGTTAATTTCAAACAGATCAATAGATGAATCATTCAATTATTTTATTAATATGATTTTTTAATCCAATTAGAGCAACTATTTGATATTATTTTATTTTTAAAAAATTTTATTATTTAAAAATTTTCTACTAAAACTTTTAAAAGATATTTTTATTAACTATTTGTCAAACTATTTCAACAAAAATAACTGAATATAATTATCCTAATAATCAATTATAAAATAATTTCCACTAAAATACTTTTAATAATAATAATAAAGTATTTTAGTGGAAAATATTTATTATTATTTAAAAAAAATAAGTAATCAAGTTGGCCCATCTTTTACTATCAGCAGTCAATTGATTCCATTCAAAGTGGTGACACCGTGACATTGGCATTGCACATAACATACACCTTATCTACGGTTTGCTAATTATAGTAGTGAAACATTTTTTAAAAAACTAAGAACATTCAATTTATTAAATAGTTGCGTTGACTTTTAAATAAAGATATTATAAGATTCGATACCGCTGGCAGAAGGGAAACACATTGTTCGAAGTTTAAATATACTTGTAATATGAAGCACGAACTTATAATAGATCTAGGTCAGGAGTTGTTCGACAGACAAACCATCTCCGAGATTGATATTATATACAAGGACCACGAATCTTCTGTCCAAGATTACTCTATTTGTCTAATATTATTTTGTTTTATCAGTTATTTATTTATGTAAATCTCGTGTCTATTTATGTAGGTCCCATATAAATCTCGCATAAATAAATAGTTAAAATTCAAATGAACAGAGTAAGACAAAGTAATTTTGGACAGAAAATTCAGACTCATATACAAGTTACCTAAACTTTGTTGTTTGGACCAGAATCAAACCATGGAAGAAGTATAGGATGAAGCAGAGATAAAAGTAAAAAAACAGTACTGACCAGCAGCGTCTGAAATTTGATTGGTCTCTCCAAATGCCTTCAAAATTGGAGGAGACCAGATATAGATTGGAAGCAAAAAGCAGGCAGTTGCCACCAAAATGACCCATGATCTTTGCATGTATATACCCAGCATTCTGTATTTTCCTGCACCATATGCTTGGCCACACAGAGTCTCCAGGGCACTCCCCATTCCCAACTGCATGATCAATCAAGAGTATATTAGGTTATGATCTATGGTTTGATTTTCCTTACAAAACTAAAACTATGCTAAACCCTTTTTTCGCTGTGTGTGGATCAAACATCATATCACTGTCATGACTCCATAAGCTATATCTTCCCAAGGACATGTCTAAGAGGGTATATGGTCGAACTCACCATGACTCCATAGGCTAGACCTGCAATAACCGAGTTCTCAACGGACACGGCAGCCAGCTCAAGCTCTCCCACAAGACCAGCGAAGGTCTGAGTCAGTGCCCCGAGTGAGTACTGACTGATGGCGGTGAAAATCGCCGGACCTGCAAGCTTCCATAACCTCTTCGACTCGTCACCGAACTCTTTAGCAGTCACAATGAAACGTCCTTCTTCGTGGCCGTTGATATGGTTCTCCTCAAGCAGCGGAGCTTCCAAGGCCATAGCTTCTAGTCAGCCACTTCGTGTTTGTTGTTGTGCAAACTCTGAAGCCTATACTATGGCCAACAGCTCTCCCTCTTGCATATAAAATGCCAGGATTTGTCCTTTTCACGCCTTTGGTTAGGTGCAGGCCAAAGTAATTGTTATATGTTGACTAAGAAGATAATTTATATATGCGAATATGATGTTTCGGGATGGAATTTAGCAACTCACGTAAATAGATTTGTCTTTATTTCATTAACGCTAGAGCTACCTTTCCGGTTGACGATGGTATGGTAGGTGTCACTTTCCTGTGTCACTTTCCTGTGTCACAAACACAAGCCTCTTGAGGGGACCAAACCCAGATATATTATCACTTGCCATGTTCATCGGTTGAAATTAGTAAGTAGCAAAACAAAAACCAAATACGCAATCTCTTTGTCTTGTTAGCTTACGAGTTTTCTACTGCTGGAATCACCCACCAAAGACGAAGTTTTCTACTGCTGAAATCACCCAACAAGGATGCTCAGGTGTTGAGTGCTTAATTGGCTATGAAATCCATCAAAGTTGTTAGGAAATGACTACTCTGATTGTTCTGTGTGATTTCACAAGTTAATGAAAAAAAAAAAAAGGATATATGAGTTATTACAACTCATATATCTTTCGACTTGAATTATGCTTCAAACATACCATCGAGTATATTTCATTTAGACAACTTTTTTGACTTGAATTACATTAATTTAATTTATTTCACCAAATTAACTCGTTTTTAACATCTTATAAAATTAAAATTGTATTTTTATCATCTGCTGTTAAAAATTCTCATAGCACCCGTTACACACAATAAATCCATCGAGTAAAAGATAAATTTGGTTTTGAGGGAAATCTGCTCAACTTTCTGAAAACTTACAACCACCTTGTGAACAGAGCTACCTAGTCAGGAAAGTGTTACAAGTAGCATTGAATCTTTTTTCTTCTTTCACCAAGACCGAGTAAAAGTCAGGGAAAAGGATCACACGATGGATTTGAAAAACTGAAACTCCTACTAGGCATCCAATAAAATTAATTACTGGCTCCAGTTGGAAGATGGTGTTTGGAAACTAACTTTCCAATTTCCATGTGAGAAAGTACTAAAAATGGATGGACAGGTAAAATATATGGATAGTGAGACGGGAACCAACCTAGAATCCAGAACTTGAGTAAAATTCACACATGGCAATACCCTCTTTAATGTCTTGAAGACGGCTACAAAAGGGAGGGAGCTCAATTATGCATCCAACCAAATGAATATAGCCAAAGCCTGAACCAGCAATCCTCAACAGGATTCCTATTAGTAGGTCATTCAAAGAGGTGCCATCAAGTAAAGCTAGAACGTGGATAAGACCCAGAAAAAAATTTACATAATTTTAGAGGAGAATGGCTTTCCAGCCTTCACGAGCATAAGGACAGATAGTAGGTTAGGGGTCCAGGTACACGATTTCTGCTTGCACAGAGGCTCGTCGAAAGCGGAGCAGCTGTTTTACCATCTCCCATCCTCCGTTAGTTGGGGCTGGCTTAATAGTCATTCTTTCAAGCATAGGAGAGTTTGAAAGGAGAAAGTTAATGAAGTCAAGTTCAGCTTTAACACCAGATATGCCGACTATTTTTATAAATTGCAATTGGCCAAACAGACAGTTCCATTTATCGTCTTCTGAAAACCTAGTCACTGTGACAGCAGAATTCTGTTCCTCAGGACGAGCCTAAAAAAAACGACAAGATGTCAGAAATTTATAATTAATCATGTGGTTGACAAAATCGATAATGACGTAGGAAAATAAGTTGAAAGAAAGCAAGAAAATATAGAATTTAAAGTACAAGAAATCACAAATCAAAATCTTCACACAAGGACGTGAAATGGAGCTTACCAGCATCTCAAGTTCTTGTAAATTAGGGGCACTTCTTAAGAGGCATAACGCAGCTGAATTCTCCTCCAAATCATTAAAATTAATGCGTATGGAAAGGTAATTTAGATCAATGCACGGTTTTGGCAGCTTGCTTGGTATGTTTCCCATAGCCAAGTACTGAAACAAACAACAGATTCAGTAGAAAGCATACATCTCTACTCTGTAAACAAATGCCAAAAATTAGGAATTCAAATAGTTCATTAAATTGTTCTTAAAAGCACTAGAATGATGACTGAAGAAAGCTAAATAATCAGAAAGCATGACAAGAGAATAAGTGTTAGAGAAACAGATAAATTTTGTTGCAGTCACAAAGACAATGAATGCATATAACCTATGAGTTAAACAACTTTTGGAGATCTGACAAATTATATGAAGGGACCATTACCTGTAAAAAGTAACTCTGAACCTCAAGTCTTCGGATGCGAGGCAGGTTGGCAAAGAAGCTTAGCAATTTCCAATAACCTCCATGAGCCGTTCTTGGGTCATTTTTGACATTCTCATACAAGCCAATAGAAACTAGGGTCAGCTGAAACGTATTCTCAAAACTCACATCATCAAAAACACCACCAATGTCAAAGAACTGAAGATTTGGCGCATTTATATTCAGATGACTGAAACCATCAAAGTTCATCAATGTCAACCTCTCCAGCAGAGGGCAGCCAGAAATAAGATTTTCAAATGCATCCTGAGCCAAGGTAATGTGCTGAAGGTCGAGACTCTTCAAATTTCGGAAGCCTTTAAATGATGGTGGTGGTTTTAGCAAACAATTGAACAGCTCCAAATGAGTCAAATTCTCATAAGAGAATAAACATGAAGGCAGTTTGTAACGTTGTCCCTTCCATATTTCAAGTATGAACTCCTTGATCGGAATTCTTGACAAATGAAGAATCCATCTATCGATGTCAGGAACTCCAAGAAGGTCTCTATGAGAAAGTTTGAACTTGTAGATTGGGCCATGGTGAAGTAAGAGGATATGATCTACAACATTGACAAGCTTATTCTTGATAAGACCTTGGTCTTGGGTAGATAATGTGAGACAGTTATTATCAAATACAAGATGTGGGATTTTGGCCCATCTGTACCTCCACTTCTTTGATAGAATGCATGTTCTCACAGCGTCCCTAAGTGACAACTGCAACAATATTTGCTCTAAAATATGTTCAGGTAGGCTGCTGATCCTATCAAGCTCTGTCTCAGTATCACATGGGAACTTGGGCGGATCTCTATGCATCTGATATATTCAAAGTTACGGAAGTTAAAAGCATATGAATAAATAATATGAACGAAAGCCAAGGACTTTCATGAATTCTAAAAAAGACATTGGCCATTTATGAATAATTACCAATATGCATCAACTTAAAAACTAAAGGTTTTTTTATTTAAATCATAGTTTACAATTGAAAATCCCAATATAGTATCTCAGAAGTAAATCATCTGTTTCCTTCACATCTTTTATCTGCAACATGAATCGAACAAGATGGCCAGAGGGAATCAAAAAAATATAAATTAATCACTATGAAACACTTTCAATGAGCTGGAAGTGATGCAGAGACAGTAAACATAATTTAAGGTACTCCCATGGAAAGATGCATTTAATAAGTGTTATGCAAATAAAATTCAAGTGACAAAGAAATTACAAATTCATGTAAAACGAAGTAGAAGCAAACTCTTAATTTTGCAAATTACATGAAGGCACAAAATTTCCAGAAACAAAGGTGGGGGGAATCACGCAGAAGATTAATTCCATCAATTATAATGCAGTAACTCTTAATATCAACATTACTCGTATGACCCTTTGAACTGGGCGTGGAATTCTCAACATGCAAATCCCTATATCAATTAGTTTAATTCATTTAATCAAATTAGAAGCCAGAAAGCATGTGTAAGAATTTGAACCACAGCAAGATTCAATGGCCTAGTAGTACAGACAGAAATGTGATTCAACCGATACAAAACACACGCAGCAAAGAACATATATAATTCTTGACAAACGAACTGCAACACCCAGACTGATTTTAAGAACGTATCAACTTCGAAACATGACTCAGAGAATACAACTATCGACTCTGCATTATTAAAGAAAACAGTGCAGAATCCACCAAAAACATCGGTAGCTGACCATGTTAGTCACATTCACCGCAAAAGCATCCGAAGCTGTCAAAACCTGTGAATTAAAGACCATACGACTGGTAAATGGCAAAATGCGATTCTACGTTTAACTAACACCTCAAACAAAGAACAGAAGAGGATTGAGGAGGAGATTAATTTTGTTCTTCTTATCTTTTACCTGGAAAGGAAGGTGTTGATGAATGGATGACGTTTGGAATCTGCGAGTGTGAGTTAGAAAGAAAACACTCCGTTTGGATGTCGCGAAATCATAACCCACCTCGGTTTCTTTCCCTCGTTCCCTTTCCAGAGAAAACTGAATTAGGGACCTTCTTTGAATTTATTGAAAATTGAAACATTTAAACATAAAAATGACCCGATTTTTAATCGGAAACTATAATTCCATTGCCGGGATTTGAACCCGGGTCGCCTGGGTGAAAGCCAGGTATCCTAACCGGACTAGACGACAATGGAATTATGTTCCCTTTGTTCCTTTAAATAGATCTTTAAAGACAAGAAGACAGTCGTATATGACTCTTTCTGAAATCGATTACCCCCTTTCTTCAGTCTTCTACCAAAATTATTGATGGTGGACACTTAACATTATTTGCGTAGTAAGTAACTTCAATAAAAGGTGATACAACTACGAAACTTAATAAAAATTTGGCTAAGATATAAATTTTAAAGAAGATTAATAATACTTAAGTTTGGTAATCGGTAACTAAATTCAGTCATTCTCGTATATGATTGCATGTTTGTTTGGTAATGTGTCAAGATTCAAATTTTCAATTATTTGATGGACCAAACTAGCACTTTGTTTGTTGATTTGATTAATGAAATTTGTTTTATCCATGACATATAAACGTCTATGTAAAAAATTAATTATCAACTAATCATTTACGGAAACTAAAACACTGAATATAAATTACATGTTGAACTATGTTGTTAAGATTATACAAATTAATTAATTAAAATTTTAAAAATTAACATTAAATTGAACATTTTCAAAAAATTTAGTACTTTAAAATATGTTATTCTATGTCTAAAATAATGATGAAATTCTCTACATATCAAAAACGATTTTTTACAATCAAACTATATAAATAAAAGTCAAACTATTAATCTATTATTACATTCATTAAAAGATTGTGTTGTCATTAAAAATAATAAATTAATTTAATTTCAACCCTCAATTAATTAAATTAAAATTTTAATATTTATTTTTACCGTATACTTAATCTAATTAAACTCAAAAGTAATCAAATTTAATCAATTATTCGAAATTGAGTTTAAATTTTGTTATGACTACTTATTCGATCCAGTCTATTACCAATTTTAATTATTATTATTATTCTAATTTTCTCCTTGAAAAGACGAGAGGACTTATCCACTTAAACAACAAAATTAAACACTCTAATAGATACTCAATTATTAGTTAAGCAAAAACATGTTATTGATATTAATACGTGGGAATACTGAATAGGAATGTGTTGCACCAAAATTTTGATCATTTTACTTCCTATTTGCATGGTTCATCCACCCAGGAATTTTAGAGGAATACTTCTCCTTTTTTCTGAATTTTATTATTATCTATTATTAAAATTAATCAATTCGGTCAATTTAATTATAAAAAATTTTAATTGGTTAATTTATTTTAATAACATATATTATTAAAATTTGGTCAATTTATTAATTAAATTAACTTATTTGTATATACTAACCAATTTTTATAAATTAAAATAAACTTGTTATTTTTATTAAAATGATGAATTTTTAAATTTTAAATATTTTATGATTTAATTTCTTATCTAATTTTTAAAAGATATAGAATATTACTTTTCCTTGTATGGAATGGTAACTGGAATCGTTGACATGGGAAAGGTTATCCACCAAGAATGGCAAGTTTTCAGTTACGAAAAGTCCAAACTTGATTTTTCTGATGCTTTGATGCATGCACCTTTCTCAGTAACACTTTCTTAAGCGAGCTGAAGTGTTGTATTTACTTGCAAGTATTGTCAATGTTGCCTAACCTAACTCGTTGAGAAATATGTCTGATGGATAAGAGAAACAAGAGAGGTCACCGAAGATTGCAGATGTTTGACTTTTCATTCCTATTCTCACCGCCAAAAGGACAGCAACTTCCGTGCTTAAACAACATCTCATTAAGAAGGTCCAAGTCAAAATGAACTATTGCTACCTCTCTTTCTCTATCACACCAGTTGATCTTCATTATCAATATCTTGTGTTCTCTACCAGGTTCCAGGCCCAGCTAGCTAGCGTTTCATGTCTAAGCGAATCTGGAAACAAGAAAATGGGAAACTGTCACAATGTTCGAGCTATTAAAGGGTATACGAACTGCAATTTCTTTTGCTTTTCTACTGTTTCATGATATCAGAAGATACACGTTGGGATATATAATGCTTCGTGTTTTCTGCTCAGAAGATCCAACCTGATGATGAAACAAATGGAATCCCTGAATGGACGACATGAAGGAATAAAGAGTATGAGTGTCGGAAATCTCTGTGACTTCTCGGGAAATTCGAAGCTTTGCATCTGTGTGGTGACATGGAACATGAATGGACAGGTGAAACCATGTATCTCTTGTTTGATAACTGCCACCTTAAACATCCCTCTTTTGAGAACATCTTAATGTTGTGTGAGTTTCTCATATCTGCGGTGTCCTTTCAGGTGTCTTACCAGGACTTGGTGGAACTATTTGGGAGAAGCAGAAACTTTGATCTACTTGTTGTAGGTTTGCAAGAGGTACCTGGAAGGAACATCTCTAGATTATTACAGGCAGCCGTCGTAGATACCCACACGTAAGACCAAACAAACTGTCCTTCCTTGTCTGTTAAAATTTTCTTAAACTTCCAACCTTTTTTTCCATAGCAAATTAAAGTTGTGTTTCTTTTTAGTTGTCAAGAAAATAAAAATCCAGAAATTTCATATATTAATTGGAAGTGATTGTATTTTAGGAATGATAAATTTAAGAGACATAATTGTTATTAAAAGTTGTAAACTCTCCAATTATGAATATATTAGGATTAGAGGATGCAATTATTATCATTGAAACTTGTACTAAATTTGAAATGTTACTTACTAAATTAAAAACTTTAGAAAGTTTGATACCTAATTGAGAAATTCTCAAAGATTAGACACCCTAAAAATACTATCTCTAGTTATATTATAACCAACAAAATTATTAAAAAGATTTAATTAAGTTTATGATAACATCATATACATAATCATAATCTACAAATCTATATTTAACCCAAATTTGAATAAAAGACTAATAAATTAGGGTTCACATATAAAAATTTTAAAAGTTAATTCTCATGAATGTGACTTTGGAATCTTATTGCAAAGATACAAGGAAAATGATAATTTATATATATAGTTTTTACATATTTTATACGTTGAGATGCAGGCTTCTCGGGAAGGCTTTAATGCAATCTCTTCAGCTGTACGTATTTGGGCCACAGAATTCAGGCCTATTCATCAAAGGTAAGAGACTCTTCTCAACCTTCTTCGATATTGGATTTGGAGTCCCAAAGTTAATATTTCTGAACTGGTTTCTTGTAGAATTAACAATTGATAAGCATTCCTTTGGTGGCTTCGGTGGACTGATTAGGAGGAACAAAGGAGCTGCAGCAATTCGTATAAACTACAAGGGAATTATAATGGTCTTCATTTCTTGCCACCTTTCTGGTAATTTGTTAATTAATTCTTCTTCTTTTTGTTTGCTTTGGTTTTCACATTACATGTTCTTCTCATTCTTATTCTTGACTTGTGTTTTGTGAAAGTTCAGCTCATGCTCACAACGTAGAAGAGAGAAACTGGCAGTGCCAACACCTCACACATAACCTGTTCTCCAAGAACCCGAACCCTTACGCTCGACCAGCACACATCACAGTCTGGTTAGGCGATCTTAACTTCAGGATTCAGGGGATCGATACATACCCTGCCAGAAATTTGATAGACAAAGACCTTCACCGAGTGAGTTGGTTTTAGTAGCTCATCATATCTTTTGTATCCATTCAGTTTCTTCAGTCTTAATTCACTGTACCTATTCTTTTCATGGTTAGATAACCTTAACTCCAAACATTTGCACTAGATTTGACTTTTGAGTTTTGACTTCACAGTTGCTCACCAGCAAAGATCAGCTATTACAAGAAGCTGCAAAAGGGAGGATTTTCAGCGGATTCTGCGAAGGGACACTGACGTTTAAACCATCGTATAAGTACAATATTGGCAGCAGCAATTATGACACAAGCTACAAGGTATCAGCTTCTGAGTTCTGAGTATCTTTTATCATTCAGGAAACAAATAAAGCAATGGATGATAAATAGCTGCATAATGTAATATTAAATTTAATAAAAACTCTTTCTACATGCATCAACCTTGTTAATTAAGCACTGCATGCTTTTCGCAAACATGCATGATTATGAGATACCTATGACCTGACATATGATTTTGCGACAACCTTGGACCTTAACAGGTGCGAGTTCCATCGTGGACCGATAGGATCTTGTTCAGGATCGAGGACAGCGACAAGATTAGTGCTATTGTACATTCTTACAAATCAGTCGATAACATCTACAGCTCAGATCACAAGCCTGTCAAAGCCCACATCTGCCTCAGACCCAATGAACGACCCAACGCAGAATTGTGACTTGTGAATATAAATCATCAAGTTTCCAAATTTTCCATTCAATTCATTTAACCCTAATTCCATCTTTCAATTCTGTTTTCTGTTTTTTTTTTTTTTTTTGGCATTAGAATCAGTCCCCACCTCATAGAAGTTATGTCCTCTTGATGATTGCACTTTTCTAATATCTGGTGTATCATAAGAAACATCAAAATCCCAAAAAAAATTTTAAGGGAAGTTATTGAATATTAAGTTAAATTTTAATTTCATTTATATTTTATTACCTGTCAACTTTGTAATTGAATATTGGAGAATAATTTTTTATAAATTGAAAAATAATTTTAATACACTCTTAACTTTTGTTAAAAGTTCATCTAAACTATGAAATTATAAATTCTATTTTTACAAATCTTTTAACCATTTATAACTATAAAGTGTGAATACGTTAATGAGATTAACTAATATAACAAAAACTAATTTACAACAAATAAAACTTAAAGTTGAAGTTATTAAGTGAAGAATTCTTTAAAAAATTAGATCCGAATTAGTTTTTTAATTAATTTTTTTTAATGAAGTAACCAAACTCTTAAAATTTTTACATTTTATTATTATCTTGTTGACGTGACTAATAGAACGTGACTAATAATAGAATCAACTTTTTTTTGATGCAAAATAATAGACTCACCTTTACTTATGATAATCAGGTATTCTCGTAAAAAAGTTGATAAACAAGTAGGCATCACATAAACCAATGTTAGGTAGGGGAGTTAGTATTGGATTAGATTGTGTTACTAATATACTAATATCTAATATTAATTTGGATAATTTTTTAAATTTATAAAATAGTTTTTAAATTTTTTTAAAATTACAAAATAATTTTTCAATATTGTACTGTTAAACCAACCTGCCTCAAAAAATCATAAAAATAAAAATTTAAAATAACAACAACTTATTTATTTTTCTTAATATTATTTTTCACATATTTTATATATAAATAATAACTATAATTAATATAAAAAAGACTATTTTATCATCATAGAAATATAAAATTAAGAACAATGCAAAGCATTTAAAATATTATAATTTTATCTTATAATAAATAATAATTACATGAAAATATCAAATAAAAAGTTTAATAATAAAATATTTATATATTTATATTAACAATTTTTAAAAGAAATACAAAAATTTGAGGACTTTTAATTTTCATTTAAATATATTTTTAATTATTCTTTATAGAAAAAATATAACTATTATTTAATATATGAATTTAAATATTATAATATTAATAATAGAAAGAGATGATGGTGAAGAAGAGAGAGAGTGAGAATGTGAGAGAGAAAATAAAGAAAGAAGAAGGTAGCACCCTGTTCTACTTAGGGTGTTTTAACCTTGTTTCGTTTAGTCTGAACCCCACATAAATGAGTAAATGAGATTTAATAGAATATGGTTAAAACTAGTTAACTGGAATAGAGGATCTAATCTCTATTTGGGGGAAGGGGGTGAGTATTTAAAAAAATTTATTTTTTTGCAAAAATATACCTAGGCTCCATTTGGTTAGCACGGATTGTTGATTGAGAAAATAATCTTTTTTCTAAAATTTATATTATTACGTTTAGTTCATTTTCCTAAGTAGTTAGGGAAGTAAAAACTTTCTCAATCTAAGGAAAGTAGTAACATTTTCCTTGGATTCTAAGACTCTAAATCCCAACATCCTTTAATATTTAGATTATTTTTTTCGGGAATTTAATCTAAAAATTATATTAGCCAATTTAATCTTTTTTCTTTCCTAACTCTACGACAACTCTTTTATAAAACCCTACCTCCTTTTTAACTAATGTTATAAATATCGTACCGGACTTGATACCGGATTGGGTTCTGATATGGTACTGTACCGGTATTGGTTAATATCGAGTACCGTTTTAGGTAATTTTTTTAATTTATAAAATAATCCTTTAATTTTTTAAAAATTACAAAATAATTCATTGTCATATTATACAGTTATACTGTATGTTCTTAACCCTATCTCCAAAAATTATAATAATAAATAATAATCACAATTTTAATTTAATAATTATTAATAAATATAATTAAATTTAAAATATATTTTAAAAATATATAAATTTCAAATAAATTT
>JAOSBK010000006.1:2589166-2600537 GCA_027568895.1 Erythroxylum shatona | reverse complement strand
CTCGTTGTGCACACCAAGTAGTATCAGAGCACAAAATATAGGTAAAGATGAGTAAAATGATTAATCTAAATAGTATAAACTATCGTATATGGCGAACAAAGATGAAGAATCTTTTGATGATTACAAAGATGTATTTGCCGATATTTTCGATAACTAAACCAAAGGAGATGTCCTACGAAGATTGGATGTTTGAGCATGAATGAGCGTGCGGTTATATTCGACAGTTTGTCGATGATAATGTGTATAATCACATTTGTAATGAGACTCATGCAAGGACGTTGTAGAATGTATGCTTCAAAAATCGGCAACAACAAATTGTTTTATATGACAAAATTGATGCAGGTAAAATACTACTAAGGTACTTCTGTAGCTGATTATTTAAACAATATGGAATGGACGGTTGATCATTTATCTAAGATAGACATAAAGTTTGATGACGAGATGATTGCTCTAATGGTGCTAGCTTCATTACTAGAGTCTTGGGAGACTTTGAAAGTGACTTTGACAAATACTACACCAAATGATGTATTAAATATGGAGTTTGTTAAAACCAATATATTTAATGAAGAGATGAGACATAAATTACAGTATGCAGTCTCTTTATCACATTCAGAGGTTCTGCTTATAGAGGAATGAGTCAATCCAAAGGTCTAAAGTCTAGAGACAAGAGCAGAGGAAAATCAAACAGATATGAAAATGTGAAATATCATTACTACAAAAAGAAAGGCCACATCAAGAAATTTTGCCAAAAGTTGAAGAATGAAAAAGGCAAAGATGTGAAGAAAGAAGAAAGTAGTGATGATGAACAAGGTAACATTGTTGATATATTTAACCTTGTTATTGATACAAAAATAGTCAGCTTGGTGTCACAAGAAACAAGTTGGATAGTTGACAGCGGAGCTACTGTTTATGTTACATCTCACAGACAATTTTTCTCATCTTATACGCCTGAAAATTATGGCATTGCTAAGATAGCAAATGGAAATCTGTTAAATATTGTTAGCAAAGGAAATGTTTCTTTAGAGACAGCAAATGATTCAAGATTGTTGTTGAAAGATGTCAAGTACATTCCTAATATGCGTCTGAACTTGATATCTGTAAACAGACTAGATGATGAAGGTTTCTAAAATACTCTTGGAAACGGAAAATGGAAACTTAAAAAGGGCTCCTTAGTAATGGTTGGAGGTTAGAAGCATTCAAGACTGTATATGATGCAGGCAAAGTTCTCCAATGATAAAAACAAGGGAGAAAACTAGAGTAAAGCAACGTTCTGACGTTAGAAAATATTTTCCTAAAGGGTTAGTAAGTGACAAAATAGTGAGGTTAGTATTTTTAGGTCAGGAAACACCTTGTGAGCCACTATTTTGTTTTATCTATATACATACTATTTGTAATAATGAAAGAATTATTTTGAACTTTATCCGTGGACGTAGCTCAAAATTAAGAGTAAACTATGTTAAATATTTTGCGTAATTTTGCTTATCGTATTTTTCGTATATATATATATATATAAGTATACTCGTTGCGCAGGAAGTTGCATATAAGGATATACAGATACCAATCATCAAGAAGAATATGTTAATTAGATTTGTAATATTTATGCACGTTCACACAAGAACGCTGTAATACAATTGTATGGAATTATCTGTTACATTGAAACTGATCCTTCCTCTGAATTCGTTTCCTCTATGTATGGGCACCATAGTGAGACTGTATCACTACTGACACTAACCCCAGATTCTGATTTCTTTAAATCTGCCTGAATTTTCAACAGACTTGAAACTACTTCCTCCATGCCCGGCCTTCTTGCAGGTTCTTGTCTCAGACAGGCCACGCTTACTTTGGCTAATCTCAAAGCAAATTCTGTCTCAGGACTTCCTTTGAGATTAGGATCAATAAACGAATCCAAACCAGCTTCTGGATTCTCTTTTTCCATAATTGACATTATTGTTTTTGAAAGCAGTACTTCTCTTCCCCCTTGCATGAAAACAGCATCTCTTCCTGTGATGAGTTCCAACAGAACAACTCCAAAAGCATAGACATCGATCGTGGGAGTCAGTTGTCCTGCCTCTATATATTCAGGTGCCATGTAACCTCTAGTTCCTGCAACATGTTTGGTCTCGTTCGTTGTTGCTTCTCTCGCAAGACTGAAGTTCGCAATCTTTGCCCTCAGATTGCTGTTGAGCAGAATGTTGCTGCACTTGATGTCCTTATGAACGTAGGCAGGTTCGGCGAAGCTGTGGAGGTAATGCAATCCATTAGCAACATCTATAGCAATCTGAATCCTCCTATCCCAAGCTTCGTTTTCTTCACATCTTTTGGTAGAAGAAAGCCATTCTCTCAAAGATCCATTTTTCATGTACTCAAACACGAGATAGTAACAGCCGCCATATTCGCAAAGACCGTGAAGTTTAATCAAATTGAAGTGGTTGATTCTCTTCAAAATCTTCACTTGCTTCGACACATCTTTGCTCATTCTCTTAACAGCGAAAATCTCCCCACCAAATTCTCCGGAATACACAGAACCCTTAATCGTACGCTCTGGACTGAAGTTATCAGTAGCTTTTTTCACTTGCTCAATTTCGAAAACTTTCAATCCTTTCTCGAAACTCGCAATTTCAACACGAATATCTTCGAGGGAAAACCATTTTCTGCGTGGACGACTACCTCGAGAGTTGTCTTTTCTCCTTTTACGACGTAGAAGGAAGACGGCTAGAAGGATACTCACAACGAGGAAAGAACAACCTGCGGCCAGTGCAACGATTTCAAGCAATTTTCTCTTTGATTTATGTGCTGATATTGAAGTGTTTGAACTCATTGGTGACTTAGGCAGGGGAACCAGAATAGTCGTGTCAGGATGAAGATCTGGGTTTTCTCCCAAGCCATTTGCTTCAAGTAGACTCTCTTTGGTTGTTTTGAACCTTTGAGCAATATCAGCAATTTCGTCGTCAGAACTGAGTGGCAAAGTCAGCAGATACTTGGTACCGTCGAAAACTTGATTCTTCGTAGGACAAGCACAGCGAAGAGGGACCTGCAGTTTCATACCAGGATACAAATTGTATTCCCCGTAAGGATTTTCACGCAAAAGCGAAGCGCATGTGGTAAGTCCTTCATAAGCCTCAGTCGCTATCTGATAATAGGTCCCTTCTGTGACAGATACAGGAAATGTGGTGCTGGCATGATAATACCTGCCTGAACAGGTACAAGTTACAGGAATTATAACCTCTTGGTTGAGAGGAAAAACTGACACAGTTTGAACATCGTTGATTCTGGCCAATTCCCTATAATTCGCAGATGTCAGGGCTGAGATATCACTCACCGACTTGCGAGAAGCTTGAGCTTTGAATATGAGAAAGGCTTTACAGGATTGTTCTGCATTGCAGGTGTAAAGAAATGCAGAGGACGGCCCTGTTTCATCATTTGCTTTGCAATCTAGAGCTGAAAGTCCAGAGTAGTTTTGCTGGCCCTTACTTGCAAAAATGAGGAAGCTTAATACCAGCAAACCGAGGAACAACTCGATCATACTGGAGAAACAAGTACTAGGGAATCTCAGAGAGTTAAGGATCTTAATTAGGGCGGTTTGGTGCTTTGGTTAAGCTAAATAAGCTAACACAAAGCCAACCTGATATCAGTAACTTTCTGCCTTGTCTCATTCAATCCTGATACCCTTTTATTTCACCTGACAAGCAGCAACGTTCTAAGAACTAGAATACAAGTGTTCTTCATCAGCATAGACTTGACTTGGTTTTAAAATGTTCAACAGATTGGTACTGTTACAGACCAGAAATTCTCTTCAAGTCCCACACAAATAATAATCTAAACCTATGTTGCTGATTTCCTGATGCTACTACTAATATTTTATTCCTGTTCAACCGGCCTGCCTACAATTATCTCAATCGCTCGCGACCTTAGAATAATTTATAGTATGTAATTTAAAATTTTGATCAGTATCATTTCAAGAAAACTGACTTGGACAGTTAGCTACATAGACCGCAAGCAACTCCTAAGAAATGGAATAAAAAACAGGAAGAATTCCTAAACAAATACGTATTTGGATGGCTTCTTTCATTTGTTTATTGTGTTTACTGGTTTCCTGTAAAGGGGATATAGAAATAATATAGGATGGTCTTGTATTGTCTTAAGGCATTTGGAAGGCAGACACCGTGGTCCGAACTTCTGAAACATGCTTTGCTGGTTGGACGCGATAAGTGCTAGACCAAGTCTTGTGATAGTTTTTTATTGCTCTTGGTAGTGAACTCCGTTCTAGAAGTCTACGGTTTTTTTTTTTTTTTGGTTAACTCACGAGATGTTTAAGAGGGTCTTAACTATAAGAAGGTACCTAGAAGTCTATGTTGATGTGAATGATTTGCCTTTGCTAACCTCGTACGAGGAAATTAATACGAATGGATAATAATCTCAACCAGCTTTTTTAATTATAAAAATTTTAAATTATTTAATTTAATAATTTTTGTTATTAAAAGTTGACCAGTTTATTAATCATTAATTTTTAAAAATTAATAAATTTTTATAAACTAATTAAATTAATTAATTTTTATTTAAGAATCTCTTTTTTAAATTAAACTTCAAATTTTGCAATAGATATATTCGGTTTCTTTTAATCATATTTCGAAAATTTTAATTTTATTTAATTTTAAGTCAATTTTAAGACAGTCTAATATCAATTAGACTTTTTTAAATCTTAAATTTCTTGTCTTATTAGATTAACTCTCTTTTTAAACATCAATAAATATTAACTTCACAATAACAACAACAATTATGTCAGGTCTTCCAAGTGTTGCAATTTATGATACTTAACTAGATTCCTATGCACGCAAGGCATAAGATGCCATGCTTGGAAAAGGCAAACTTTTTTTTTTTAAATCTATTCAGCTAATATATTAAAGAAGAATTGTGTATAAAATATGTATTTTGTTTTAAGTCTTGTAATATTAAATTATGGATCTTCTCTTCTATATAAATTATTTATATTATTTATCTATTTTTTTATGGGAATGATTCTTTTATTCTTATAGCATAATCAAAATTATTTAATTAAGTTTGTCCCAAGATTTCATAAAATTAAAATAATTTATTCTAATGTGGATTAAAGTTAGTCAATAATCTTTTTGGTTTAAACAATGAGGCTAATTTGAGTTCATATTCTTATATTTTTTTCAATATAATTGAAGAATATGAATAAATGATAGGGAAATATTGTCCTTATTTATAAAAAATTAAAGTTTAATTGAAAAATAAAACTATTAAATAAAAATTAATTAGTTTATTTTGATTTATCAGAACTGATTAGTTTACAAAAACTGATCGATTAATTAATAAAGTTATTAATTTTTAACAATAAAAATTATTAAACTAAATCAAACCGAAAAATTAAAAATTAAGTCAAAAAGTTGACTTAAACCGGTAAAATCGATTTGATCTTATTGCTTGATTGTTAACATATTCTTTGAAATTCTCACTGAAAATCAACCAGACATAAAATGATTGATTATACTAAAAGAAAAGAATGATGAAACAGGAAACGGAGTCGTAGACACACATGTACACGAGGCTTTTTCTCGTGCTGTTAAATGCCTGTTTGGATGGACTTATATTAGTGGAGCTTTCGTCAATAGAGTTTTTCTAAAAAGTCAATTGACTGTTATTTAAAAAAAGATTTTTTGAAAGAGTTTCATACAATAGGCTGTTTGACAACATAAAAATAAAAAGCACTTTTAATTTTAACTATATTTTATTGTGTAATAAATATTATTTATGCATATAAATATTATTTAAAATATATTAAACAATATGCAAAGCATAATATATTAATTATTATATAATTTTAAACCATATGAAACATAAATAAAAATACATCTAGCCAAATCCCTCATATAGATTATAACATAAGTAAACTAATATCGAAAATAAATATTAAAACATATAAAAAGTTAAATAATATTATATAAATCTCAAAATAAATATCCAAGTTAAGTAAATAGTTAAATACATAATAAATGGAAAGATGAGTTTGTGGGTATTATAAGAATTATGTATAAAACATAAGAGCAAAAGGGACTAAAAAATAGGCTTATTAATTGATATGAAAAATATTTGAAAAAGCTATTTTTTTTAGAAGCTCTAAATTTGAGCTTCTTAAAAAGTTGTATTCTAACTGTCAAAAAATTATATCTACTAAAGAAATCCTTTTTTATTTTACAACTAACCATCCATTTTCTTAAAAAAGGCTCTTGTGATGGAGAAAAGTGCTTATTGGCCTCCCAAAAGTCTATCCAAATAAACACTTAGAGTTTTTCTGGGTATTAACTAATAGAATTTTAACCTTATACATTAAAGACTTTATTTTGAATTTTTTAAAATATTATGATTGAATTTCGTAAAAGATATTAATAAAACTAATATTTAAAATAAATTATAAAAAAGTATAAAAAATTAATTTCCTAATTTAAAATTTTAAAAATATTTTTAATGATCTAAAATATATTATCCTAATATTTTAACCAAATAGTCAAGGGATCAAATCTCCTATTTCAATTATGGTGTTCTTATAATATTTTATTAAATCTCATTCACATATTTACGTGGACCCTATATAAATATATGGATAAGATTTAATAAAATATTGTAGGTAGAACAAAGGATTTGATGTGATGAAAGGATTAGATCTCCTATTCTAATGTGATAAAAGGATTAAATTTCCTGTTCTGATTATGTTATTCCTATCATGTTTCATTAAATCTTATTTACATATTTATATAAATCTTATATAAATATATAAATAAGATTTAATAAAACGAAGTTGAAATATCTTAAGTAAAATAGAAGATTCGATGCAACTAAATAAGATTTAATCAAATAGAGTTGGAATATGATAAGTAAAATAGAGGATTTAATGTGACGAAAGGATAAGATCAAGTTTGGTCATAATCTTCTTTTGGTTAAATTATATATTAAAATTTAATAAAACAGGATTGATGTGACGCAAGTTAAACAAAAGATTTGATGGGACGAAGGGATTATGAACCTTTCTTTAGTAATAATTGCAGAGAAGTATTTAATCAGCGCACTAATCAACTGTTACCAAACACAGCCCATTCGGTCTTCGTGCGCCGAAGAACATTCCAGAACCCCCTTCCCAGCCAGCCTCTTTCGAAACACCAGAACCCTCTGGTCTCTCACTCTCCTTTTCTATAATACCCTTCGCTTCTCTTCATAATCTCTATTCTGTTTAGCAAAATTTCCCCAAGAGATACTCGAGACCTTCTCCTTAACCTCTTTAATCAATGGCCAACGAAGCTAAGGCCAGAGGGAACACCGCCTTTTCGTCCGGCGACTACTCGGCCGCCGTCAAGCACTTCACGGAAGCTATCTCCCTGAGCCCCGACAACCACGTCCTTTATTCAAACCGATCAGCTGCCCATGCCTCTCTCAAGAACTACGCCGATGCCCTCGCCGACGCTAAAAAGACGGTGGAACTCAAGCCAGATTGGTCCAAAGGATACTCTCGGCTCGGCGCTGCTCACTTCGGCCTCCACCAAGTCAACGAAGCGATAGCCGCCTACAAGAAGGGCCTTGAGCTTGACCCTAACAATGAGGCTCTCAAGTCTGGTCTAGCCGACGCTCAAGCCGCGGCTTCCAGGGCAAGAGCGACTTCTCCACCAAATCCGTTCGGCGACGCGTTTTCTGGGCCGGAAATGTGGACGAAACTGACCGCCGATCCGATGACGAGGGGTTTTTTACAGCAGCCGGATTTTGTGAAAATGATGCAGGAGATTCAGAATAATCCGAGTAATTTGAATCTGTACTTGAAGGATCAAAGAGTAATGCAAGCTTTGGGAGTGTTGCTGAACGTGAAATTCAGAGCTCCTAATGCTGGTGATGATGTCGACGTGCCGGACGCTGAACCGCCAAAGGAGAGAAAGGTGGAGCCGGTGAAGGCTTCAAAGCCGGAGCATACCCCTGAGCCGATGGAGGAGGAGAAGGAGGAGGAGAAGGAGTCGAGAGACAGAAAACTGCAAGCGGCTAAAGTGAAAGAGCTGGGGAATGCAGCATATAAGAAGAAGGATTTTGAGACTGCGATTGCGCATTATACCAAGGCATTGGAGCTTGATGATGAGGACATTTCGTTTTTGACCAATCGCGCTGCTGTTTTCTTGGAGATGGGCAAGGTAAGAACCAGTGTGTGTGTGTGTGTGTTGTTTTGTTTTTTTTTTGGGGGTTTGGATAATATGGATTATGGAATAATAAAACTGTTACCTTCCTTTAAATTGCTGGTATTGAGTTGAGCGGATGATCCAAAATGATACTTTACTATGATAACATGATAATGGTTGAAACGATTCGTCACACTTGTATCGTGACTACATTTAAAGTATTTTTTTAAATTTTGCTGATGGTTTCTTTATCTTTTCTTGATCATTATTAAAATTTTGGTTTTGACCATGACTATGACATTTGCTAATAAGATGCTGTTGTACTAAAACGGAGAAAAATTACAGCTTGGTGAGCGTTAGGGCTGTATGTTTTATCTGCAATGATGATGATCGTGATGACGGCATAGGTGCTACATGAGTGAAGTGTGGGACTTGAGATTTAAGTATGGTACTTGAGTCCAATGGAACAATGAAAAATTAGAGATTGGAAAGTTTAGCTCTTTTGAGTATTTGAACTGCATTGTTGATTGTAAGGGAAGTTTTCTCTTCTCTCTCCATCTACTCGCCGCCCCTACTTCTTCTCCTCAACATTTTTTTCTTAAATTGCTGACACTATATGTTTAGTTGTCAAACTTCACTTTTGCATACCATGCTATTCATAAGAATAAACCCTGGAGTTTGAGAGTTCAAATGATAGCCAATTCTATTTCGGAAGTTGCTAATGGATGGAGGTTAGGTCTGTGTTTTGTGTGTACATGACTAATAGTTTAATTATCGAACTTCATAAACTGGATTTGCATCCGGGTGTTGTGGTCTTTGTGCTCCTGACCCACAGCTACAGCTGAAACTCCAGGTTTGTGTCTGTTTACTAGTGATGGCATATAGTTCAGTGTATGAGTTTACCTTTGGGTTTCTGTAGTGATTTCTTTTTGTCCCGTGTTTATGTGGTCACTTGAGTTCTCAATTTGCTTTCGAATTAACTAAATTAATGCTGCCAGTTTACGATAAGCACAATAACACAAGTTAGACATGGGTTGTTTCTGCAATTAAACTTAATTTTTTTAGTTCTTTTTATAATATCTTTCTGATTACTTGTTGCATTTTGCAGTATGAAGAATGCATTGATGATTGTGACAAAGCAGTTGAAAGGGGACGAGAACTTAGGTCCGACTTCAAAATGATAGCGAGAGCTTTGACAAGGAAGGGAACTGCCTTGGTGAAAATGGCAAAATGCTCAAAGGATTATGAGCCTGCCATTGAGACATTTCAGAAAGCTCTAACAGAGCACCGCAATCCAGACACATTGAAGAAACTTAATGAGGCTGAGAAGGAAAAAAAGGAACTTGAGCAACAAGAATATTTTGATCCAAAGTTGGCTGATGAGGAGCGAGAAAAAGGTATTCTTTTTGTGTTCTGCATTTGTTGTAAGATGGTTCCTTTTGACACACATAGTGGTTCCTTGTTCTGTATTAATACTTTATGATTATGAAAGTATACTCCTTCATGTCAATTAAAAGCATCATGGTTATATCTCATTCTTTGTCTCCCTGTACAATGCTTTGCAGGTAACGAATACTTCAAGCAGCAAAAATATCCAGAGGCTGTGAAGCATTATACAGAATCTTTGAGAAGAAACCCTAAAGATCCGAAAGTAAGAATTTTTTACTAAACTTTTCTTTCAGAGCTTTAGTAGTGAGTTCCTTCTGTAAAGTCGTTGGTTTCTACTTTCAGGCATACAGTAATAGAGCTGCTTGTTACACCAAGCTTGGGGCCTTACCTGAAGGATTAAAGGATGCAGAAAAGTGCATTGAGCTTGATCCAACCTTTACAAAGGGATATACAAGGAAAGGTGCAATTAAATTTTTCATGAAAGAGTATGACAAAGCGTTGGAAACCTACCAGGAAGGTCTGAAGCATGAGCCTCAGAACCAGGAATTGCTAGATGGCGTGAGAAGGTAAAATCAGATCTGGTGTATAAATTGTCAATTGACTGCCTGCTGGGAAATATCCCTGAATTGTGCTGTCAATAATGCTGCAGATGTGTGGAGCAACTTAACAAGGCAAGTCGCGGTGATTTAACACCTGAGGAGCTCAAAGAGAGACAGGTTAGACTTGTGTAGTTTCTATTTTATCTCTCCGAATTCGGATCTTTTGCAAATAGAAAGGGTCACAAGCTTCTTCCATTTGCAGGCCAAGGGAATGCAAGACCCAGAGGTTCAAAATATTCTCTCAGATCCTGTAATGAGACAGGTGAGGCACAATGGAGTTGTGTTTTGATCTGTTAACGGGTGGCTATAAAAGCACAATTTTCATTCTCTTCAGTGTCTTAATGTATCTTATTGCTGAGTTCTGCAGGTTCTGGTTGACTTCCAAGAGAATCCTAAGGCAGCTCAGGAGCACATGAAGAATCCCATGGTGATGAATAAGATCCAGAAGCTTATTAATGCAGGGATCGTGCAAGTAAGATGATGGAGGGCAATAACCAGTTCCATTAACCTGCTGTCAGCCTACTCATTAATGAATTATATTCAGTGTGAATTTGAGTTACAAGGAACTGATTTATTTTTGTGTATTGAAAAATTTTGAGACTGCACAAACTTTCCATGTCTGCCTATACCTGCCCTTCTCTCATGTGGGCCACTGGACTGCTTTTTCTTGGATAGGAAATCGTTAATGTTAAGTTTCGAGCATTTTTGTTAAGCTTTCCGGAAAGAGTTCCATCCGTTAATTGAATTTTTATATTCTGACACATTTTGTATGACAATTCTAATTTTTGCTTGCTAATTGGTAGAAACTTGTGGCCTGCTAACTGCTGTCAAGAAAGAAAAAAAGTAATATATTTATGGGTTGAGCATGACAAAGTAATACATTTATAGGTTGAGCATGAAAATCTTTGAAATATATGGGTTTTATCTTGTATCATAAATTGTGGTGGGCTAGGATATTACTAAATTGACTATTTTGAACTTGCTAAATTTTATCAAGTGAAAATAACCCTTTGCATGTCAATTAGATATCGTCTTACAATTCTTAAGGGAGAATGCATGCAAATTGAAAGGTACAGTAAAACTTCTATAAATAAATATTTTTGGGACCTGAAAATTATTATCTTATACGGGGTTGTTAATTTATCGATAAATGAATATTTTATTAATTTATCGATAAATTAATATTTATTAATTTATAGAATAATTTTTATT
>JAOSBK010000006.1:2555132-2572362 GCA_027568895.1 Erythroxylum shatona | reverse complement strand
CCTTACAACTTTACAACTCAAGTGGTCTTCCTAAACTACCCCTTATACATACTTACCACCTTAACACTTAATTCAATCTACCCATTTCATATAGTCTTACTCACATTAACAAACTAACTAATCCCAACATAAATAAACTCAAATATTAATCTAATCATGCTTATTCATAAAAAAATTTGGGGCCAACAGTCATAGACAAGTCATTCTTTCCTACGACTTGGCTTTCCAGCTCTACTTTACCCATCTTTTAACAGTGAAGTAGTTTGTCGTTAAGTCTTAGTGTCTTGAAGAAAACCACATTGTTAACTTATAGTAGCAAATTAGCCTATATTTATTAGGACACAACAGCTGCTAGTTGTCTATTTGGGGACATCCAATAACATTGAAATGCTACAAAGCAGATTCAAATGGCTCCTATATAAGGATGCCAAGCATAACTTGAGACATGGAGGGCAGACTTCGCCAGCATATCAGGTATATCTATCTAGGTATTTTTTTAATCACTTTATCTTCAAATGTTTTTCTAATTATTTATCTTTTTATGTGTGTTTTATTTCTTTTTAAACTCTTCATGTTACATTTGCATGTGAGTCTATCGGAAACAACCTGTCTATTCTATAGGGATAAGGCTATCAGACCTCCCTAGACACCACATTGGTGCAGGATTTAACTAGGTGTGATGATGATGATGAGTTAATAATGATTAAATTTTATGACACTCAAATGAGTTTTGAGAAATTCTAGTCTTTTATTTAAAGATCGACTCTTGAATTATCTTCTATTGGTCATTATCTTTTATTTGTAAAATTGTTAGCATCAATAATTTTGTCTTGATTGCAAATATCTTTATTTTTTAGTTTTCAACTATACTATTTAAAACATATTATTTACTATTTAGAAGGAATTGAATCTTAAAATTGTATTATAACGAATTTCTAATTTAATATAAAACAGAAAATTTTATTCACAGTACATTTGTAGAAATTCAAATTTCTAAATCTTTTGACATATAATATTCAAATCTCCAACCGAACCATGTGCAGCCTTGTCTTTGTTTTGTGGCCTGGGTATAGTTTCTTTTTTAAAGATAAGTGATTTGCAATGAAATTTTATTGTAAATTTAGGATGAAATATAAAATGATAAATATGTAATACTTAATATATCCTTAATAGTTTTTATAATACCAATATATCATCAACCTTAATAATAACCGTAATTAACATATGTTCTGTTCTGTCAAGTGTAAAGTCATTCATTATTATTATACATACATTACATTCTATTCCATTTATCTTATAAACAACATTTCACTATATTACATTATGAATCATTTCATCCCTCTCAAACAACAATTTTCTAATATTACATTCATTTACATTCAATTCAATTTCATTAAAACTCTTACGTCTAACCAAACATAGCCTGCACGACTAAGGAGGAGCTTCGTTCTTT
Organism: Erythroxylum shatona; assembly: GCA_027568895.1. NCBI lineage: Eukaryota > Viridiplantae > Streptophyta > Magnoliopsida > Malpighiales > Erythroxylaceae > Erythroxylum > Erythroxylum shatona. Next base: position 2,570,909 of record JAOSBK010000006.1, on the reverse strand, counting down.
TAATATTTTATAAGTTTTTAATCTTTGTTATACAACAAATTTTTATAATTTTATTTTGAACTAATAAGCTAAATTAATTCACATCAATAACTGTTTATAGAATTTTTATATAAGTGAGTTCTTACCATCTTTATTATTTGCCTTAACAAAACATCTACTTTCTTGATCACAAGCTCTAGTAGTAGGAATGATGACAGTGACACTTGAGTAATTAACATTAAAAAGACCTCAAAGTGGTAAAAAGATTTAGAAAAGGGTGGTTATAATTGCTTCCACAGCAAGACTTAAAGATTGGGGTTAGAAAATTTTTCTTGGTTACGTCCAGTCTAAAATTAACAAACCTAGTTTGAGTTTAATAGTCATTTTTAATTGGGGTATTTGATTGAAGATATATATATAACATCCAACACAGGTAGAAAATCACAAGATTTTAAATTGTAAATTATGTGTTAAATTGTGAGTTAGGCTATTATAATCAAGGACAAAATTAAAAACAGAGATTAGTGAGAAAAGATTTTTAGAGATAAATTTTAGCGGGGACAAAATTTGATATCATAAGCCATTCAAAAGATGAAAATGATACGGATTTGTCTGATTCTTTAAATAAAGAGCTTCGTATACAAAAAAGATACATCATTGTTTTATTTGTGGTATAGTCCTCATTTAGAACAGTGTAAGTTAAAAACAACAATATTTTAACAATATGTTAAACTGGAAATTTCAAAAGAAATAATCTCTCTTTGGAGGGGCAAGAATCAAACTCATCTTTATGTCAGAGCTATTCAACTTATTCTTACTCTCCATGAAAAAAAGAAATTTCAACTACTGCCTAACCTTCAATCATATTTCCTTCAAAACCTTGGTTTACTAGTCATTACCATTATGCTAAAATTTGATAGTTATCTTTCTTTTATTATTTTTCGTTATTACCTTTTTGGGCTATTAGATATAACTCCATGTTCGTTTTCTTTACACATTGCCTGACCCTCACCACTACTAGTATAAGTATCACCAATCATACTTCCTTTAAAATATTCGTTTATTTTTAATTACCCATTTTAAATAATTTTTTATAATGAACAATTCGAATAAGGTAAGGATGAATGTATTAACGTTAATATCTTAATTGATCTTATTGTAAATATCTATTAATTTCCTCGATTATCTCCGTTAGCCTTGTATAGAACCAACGACTCCAAATCCCTTATGCTTCTCCTCAATTCATGTACAGCCTAACGATAACCTCGTTAACTTTGTTGTAACCCTTGCTCTTTTTAAGGTTTCTAATAATACAATAAAAGACAGTTTCCATTCTATATTTTACTTTCTTCACATGGTAACAGAGCATAACCATCTCGGAAGAGAATAACAATAGTGGCAACACACATTTGACAATGTCAACAAGAAGAGATGTCTCTATCAACATGGATTCTCCTTCTTTTCTACATCCATCTGACAACCCTGGAACTATGTTTGTGACATGTGTTCTGAATGGGGAGAACTATCCTACATGGAGGAGGGCTATGCAAAACGCCCTCCATGCCAAAAACATAACACCATTCATAGATGACACATTTAGCAAACTTGATCCAACATCCCCTCAATATTCTTCTTGGACGAAATGCAATTCCATAGTGATATCATGGATTTTCAAGGCCATCTCACGCGACCTTTATGATGGCGTGGCTTATGCAGAGATGACACAAGAACTATGGCTAGATCTTGAAGAGCGCTTCTCATAAGGAAACGCAACAAGGGTCCATAAACTAAAAAACAACATATATTTGCTCCAGCAGGATAACAATTCTGTTATATCATACTACACCAAATTCAAAGCCTTATGGGACGAAATTCAGTTGTTGAAAAAAGTCCTAAGATGTAGCTATGGTGTAGGATAGGATTTTGCTACTGCAAGGGAGCAAGAAAAAGTCCATCAGTTTCTTCTCAGACTCAATGTTGAGTTCAAAACGGTACGCTCGCAGATTTTAAATTATGAAATTCTTCCATCTTTTAGCAAGGTCTATGCGATGGTAATCCATGAAGAGAAACAACATGGAATAATTAGAGCATAAGTCCCAATAGTGGAAGCAACAACTCTTGCCGCCAAGGTTGGTCCTAATAGTGTCAAGGGCCTTAATCGAACTCAAAAATGGTGTGATCATTGCAATAACACAGGACATACAAAGGTCGAATGCTCTCAATTAATTGGGTATCCTCCCAATAGGAAGCAAAAAATGTAAAATTGATCAAAACAGCAGCAAGTTCACCTCAGGAAATCGAAATCTATCTACTAGTGTGAGCTATGACAATTCTTCCACTTCAAAGCCTAGTCCTTCCTTCGCCTATGCTGCTACTATTTCAACCAACAATAATGATTCTTTACCGATCTCAGGCCTTTCTATAAGTCAATACACTCAAATGATCCAAATCCTAGATGGCAATTTATTGAACTCGGCCAATTATACTGATAAGCAATATTCTGATTCTAAAATATAGATAATAGATAGCAGTGCATCTAATCATATAATTGGATCAAAAGCCTTGTTGGATAATGCAAACCATGTTCCACATCATACTACTGTCAGCATACCAAATGATAATATCCTACCTATTACTCATGTTGCTCAAATTAATTTATCATCCGATATTCAACTTTCCAATGTTCTGTGTATCAAATTTTAAATGTAATTTGTTGTTCGTAGCAAGACTCACTAAAGACCTTGATTGTGCAATTATTTTTGTTGCTGATTTTTGTATTTTTCAGGACCTCAAAATGAGGGAGCGAATTGGCTCAGGTAAATTACAAGACAGTGTTTACAAGTGCGCCTTTCATAAGCACACTGCTACTTTTTCCTCCTCTCATACTTCAAGCACCAATCTTTGGCATCAATTCTTAGAACATGCATCATTACCTAGGATTAAGCAAATTTCTATTATTGATATCGTTGTTCCATCTCAATTTGTTTGTGATATTTGTCATAGGTCCAAACAATCTCGTATGCCTTTTCCTTCTAACATTAATAAAAGTACAAGATGTTTTTCTCTCATATATTGTGACATTGGGGACCATATGCAACACCTTCTTTGAATGGTTCACATTATTTTCTTACTATTGTTGATGATTTTTCTCGTTGTACTTGGGTGTATCTTATGTGTTATAAGTCCAAGCCATATAAATACTTGCTCTTATTTTGTCGAATAGTTAAAACTCAATTTTCGATGGATGTTAAAAAAATATGTAGCAATAATGGTGGTGAATTCACTTCTTATTCTCTTAAAGATTTTTGTTTTACTAATGGCATCGAGTTACAAACTTCATGTGCGCACACACCCCTATAGAATGGATTTGTAAAGCGTAAACATAGACATGCCCTCGATGTAGCTAGTGCCTTGCGTTTTCAAGCCAACCTTCCTCTCCATTTTTGGGGAGAAGGTATCCTTACAGCAACTTATTTGATTAATCTCACTCCAATAACGTTGTTGTCCGGTAAAACTCTATATGAAATCCTCACTGGTAAGATACCAAACTATGATCATCTTCACATTTTTGGCTCACTATGTTATGCTCATAACCATACTTAACCTCGTGATAAGTTTGCCTCTTACGCATCTTGTTATGTTTTCATCGGATATCCTTATGGTAAGAAAGATTACAAACTTTATGATTTGGACACAAATCAAATTTTAATTTCTCGTGATGTCATATTCCATGAGCATATGTTTCCTTTTACTATTATATTTGCATCCTTGTCACCTAATACAATGCGCCCATTACAGCTAACACTTGAATTTTCTACCAACACCACCCCTATTAAAAACGACAATCCTACTATCTCTATCATTGAACCTGCTCCTCTAACTAGATCCAAAAGACAACGACAAGTATCAACCAAATTACAAGGATTTTCTTATGATATTCTATCCTCTTTAGATCCAACTCCTTCTGTCAATTCAGGTATTGCTCATCCCCTTTCTTCTGTAATTTCTTATGCACGTTTTCTCCATCACAGCATGCTTTTTTAGCGGCTATCTACTCCACAAATGAGCTAATACATTTTTCACAGGCTTCTAAAGATCCTCGCTGTAACTAAGCTATACGTGTTGAAATTGCAGCCCTTGAAGTGAACCAAACCTGGACTCTTGAACATCTCTCTCTAGGAAAACAAGCAATTTCTTCAAAGTGGGTATAAAAAATTAGATACAAATTAGATGGCTCTATCAAGTGTTTTAAAGCACGGTTGATTGCCAAAAGATTCACTCAAATTTAAAGGGTGGATTACCATGAAACTTTTGCTTCGATCACCAAACTTACCACCGTTCGTTGCTTATTGGCTGTTGCTGCTATTCGCAATTAGGATTTACACTAGCTTGACGTTAACAATGCTTCCCTTATGGTGATCTCCATGAAGAAATATACATGAAGGTGCCACAAGGCTTTTGTTGCCCTGGTGATTCACGTCTATGTACGCTACGAAAATCTCTCTATGGTCTCAAACAGGTCTCACAACAATGGTTCGCCAAACTCACATCCTTCTTAACTGACATTGGATTTACACAATCCAAGGTTGATAACTCCTTATTAACATCATGCACCAATGGACTTTTCATAGTTGTTCTCATCTAAGTGGATGATATTATCATTGTTGGCAACAATGATAGTGGTATTACTATGCTCAAATCCAAGCTTCATAATCAGTTCCACATCAAAGACCTCGGATATTTGAAGTACTTCCTTGGCCTTGAAGTGGCTCGATCTCCCGCAGGTATTGTTATTTCCCAACGTAAATATGCTTTAGACATTTTACAGGAAGCATGATTACTCGTTGCTAAATCTATTTCCTCTCCAATGGAGCAAAAATACCAATTATCATCCGACGTAGGTGATCTATGGGACGATCCTTCACAATAACATCGGCTCGTTGGGATACTGCTATACTTGACCATTACACGACCTAACCTTAGCTACTCTATTCAAATGCTGAGCCAACTTCTTAATTCTCCACGGCAGCCTCATCTTGATGCTGCTAAAAGAGTCCTTCGTTATATCAAAGCATCTCCTAGCCAAGGCCTTTGTTTATCAAGTTCCAGTCCTCTTCAACTTAATGATTACTACGATTCAGATTGGGCCAGCTGCCCTATAATAAGACGATCTATCATAGGGTACTTTATTTGCTTAGTTCGCTCCCTATCTCTTGGAAGTCTAAGAAACAGACAACCATTTCATGGTCCTCTGCTGAAGCAGAGTACCGAGCTATGGCACATACAACCAATGAATTAATATAGCTATAACATCTATTTTCAGACATGTGTGTCTCTTTTTCGATAGCCATCAAAATCTACTGTGATAGTTAGTCTGCCATGCATATCGCGACTAACCCGGTCTTCCATGAACGTGCCAAGCATATGAAAATCGATTGCCATTTTATTCGTAAACATATTCAGGCTGGGAAAATACAAACAGTTCACATTTCATCCAAAGCACAACCTGCAGACATTTTTACCAAATCTCTCGGACGCGACTAATTCCACTTGCTTTTATCCAAGTTGGGCATTACGAATCTTCATGCTCCAACTTGAGGGGGCGTATTAACGTTAATATCTTAATTGATCTTATTGTCTATATCTATTAATTTTCTCGATTATCTCCATTAGCCTTGTATAGAACCAATGACTCTAAATCCCTTATTCTTCTCCTCAATTGATGTATAGCTTAACAATAACCTTGTTAACTTTGTTGTAACCCTTGCTCTTTTTAAGGTTTTGAATAATACAGTAAAAGATAGCTTCCATCCTATATTACTTTCCTCACATAATGGATGAGTTTGATAACCGGTATATTACTTTCCTCACATAATGGATGAGTTTGATAACCGGAAAAGTTGTAGCAACTTTTTATTTGACCTAAGTGAAGCATTTGCCTCCAGTAGGCAGAATGTAACTCCACTTTTGGTTCTAGTTAAGGGGTATTAGGATAATTACATGCCTTATATGTACAAATTACATATATTACGAACATAATCAGAAATAATTCAAGTAGAATTATTTGTAATAATTGAAGTACAATTACAGTAGGCTGGTATGTACTCTAACTAGGTTGTGACTCACCCTTAGTTGTAATCATGAATTATTACAATAATTACGTGTTATATATGTATAATCACATATGCTATGATCATAATTATAAATAATTCAAATATAATTACAATAAAAATACAATAACTATCATGAATCATAACTATAATAACGATCACATTTTAAAATTATATTGATACAAAGTTTTGATTAAATTTTATTTTTCCATTGCCTTCTCGATCCACTAAATAGTATGTGATTTTGTACATCTAGAAAATAAAAACATAATTATAAGTTATTCAAGGATAATTAATACGAAATCATAATTATAATATTACAATGCATATGAGCACACTTTAGTCTAAAAGTATCAAAAGAGATCATTATCTAGAGAAGAAAGAAACATAGCTACTACATTATTGAATCAAATGAAGGTAGTTTTGCATGAACATCATTTCAAAAGGACATGAGGAAATCGATGGCAGTGGTCCTTTACCTGCAATGGTCTGAAAGAGATAGAACAAACCCTACTAAAAAACAAATTATACGACAAGTACTAAAGTTTCAACCAATGAAGAAGTATAATATCACCGCCAAACTCAAACTACTACGTACTGTCCTTGCATCTCTACGATGTGGAACGATGGTAGTATTCATCGTTTTAATGAGAAGTGGTCCTTTTGATGTGATGAAGAAGATGACATAGATTGAGATTGATCCTATCCCCTGAAAAAAAATAAAACATAAACAAAATAAGAAAAAAAATCTGAAATTCTCGAATTTTTAGAACTCAGACAATTCAATTTTGATACAACCAAACTGTATTTTTTTTAAACTAAAGTTAATAAACATATAAAATATTATGAATTATGTAGGGTTTAATCTATGATTAAAAAAATCGAACCCAATTTGAGTTATTTAATCGTGAAAACTTCAAACCGACTAATTTTATAGTTTGATATTTGATTTTTCAGTTCGATTTATTTTAATAATGTTTTGTTGAAATCGATTAATTTATTAATTAATCGATCAACTTGTTTAAACTAATTAATTTTTATTTAATAATCTTTTTTCAATTAAATTTTATAATAATGACAGTCTTGTTCAATTTTATTCAATCTTTAATCAATTTTATGACTATTAGATACTGATATGAATCTTTTAAATCTTAAACCTCTTGTTTTACTAGTTTAATTTTTAACCTAGTTTTTAAAACGTTGGGTTTAACTACTAATTTTGGAAAAAGAAAAAAAATTATTTATTGATAAATTATGCAATTTTGACTTAAAAGTAGAAGATAATTAAACAATAATTGAGCAAAAATGAGGCATACTCAATCATGCAACAATTCAATTGAATCTCTAGTTTCATAAAACATTATATAAATTGGTTAAGTTTTATAAGAAGTTAATGAAATTTGAAAATTTTATAAATTCAATAAGATATATAAATAAAAAATTTTAGACAAAAATATCAAATAGATATTTTGTTGCACATTTAATTAATTTTGATTCAGTTAGTTGGGTGTTATGTTTGGATGAATCTGCCTAACTAACCAAGGATTTAACAAATAACTAAACATATTAGTGAGATGTCTCCACAGTGTCCTATGATGATTTGACAGATTCTGGTTGCAATTAAGAGCCATTGGTCCAATATGTCTTAATCACTACGCATGATTGTGACCCAAGAAAATTACGTCTTATCACCCTAGAAAAGAATTAAAATTATCAAAAATTTCAAAATTATTATTATTATTTTAAGATTTTTAACATTTAGAAAATTGAGTAAATTTTATATTATACTGTCATAAAATTGTTCAAAATTTAATAAAATTTAAAATATAATTTAAAAAGATTATTTATATGTATAGAAAAATAAAATTTTAATTAAAAATTAATTAATTAATTTTGATTTATAAAATTTTATTAATTAATAAATTGATCAATTTTTAATAAAAAATAATTAAAATAAATCAAACATAAAAATTAAAAATTAAACCAAAAAATTACACCATTATAAACTTTTACGTTGAAATTGGTTGAATCTTTTCATCCGATATTGATATCTAAAATATGCAAATCAAATGATACTGACATCTAATATTGATGTATGATTAAATAAATGCAGTGGAAAATTAAATATACGGATCTGTAAATAAATGTGAAGGTCGGTCAACAATGGACGGGGAGACTGAAGGCCAAAACCTGACATGCTGCCAAGCTTGACTTCTACTCTTTCGAGGAAATACACTGCGAAACTTCATTCTCTGTCTAATATGAAATTAATCACTAGAACTCAAATACACGGATTTTTAAATTATTTTCCTTAGAATAATAAAAGATCTGGAAATTTATTTTCAGAAGTAAACATTAATTTTTTTATGAATTATAAAAATAATTTAAAAACTAAGTGACCATTTGGAAATTTATTTCAGAAGTATATATTAATTTTTTAGAAACTATAAAAATAATTTAAAAACTAAGTGACAATATGGAAATTTATTTTCAAAAGTAAATATTAATTTTTTAGAAACTATAAAAATAATTTAAGAATTTTGGGTTAATTATCCAAAAAAAGCTAAAATTTTTGTCAAATTTTTAATTATAGCTTGAACTTTAAAATGTAGCAATAAAATGTCCAACTCTTAAATTTTTTTCAATTATAACCTGAACTTTAAAAAAGAATAATAAAATACTTAAATTTTTAATATTTTTCAATTCTAATCTGACAGTAATATTTCTGTTAAATTTGTTGATGTGATTTGTCATATGTTTCAAAAACCTTAATTATCAATACACGTCAGCCAAAATTAACATAACAAATAAAGATTAATGAAATAACATCATTTAATTACATAATTAAAATGATGACATCGTTTAAAAATGAACTAAATCAGATTACGCAAGTTCGATCATCTTGCACTTTAGTTTCAGTTTTTCCTTTCATTTTCAATTTATTCTTTCGACACTTTTACCTTTTGATTTTCAGATTACTCAGCTTCGTGCTCTTACATTGAAGACATCAAGAGAACAAATTAAAAACCAAAAGCTTACTGGTGTAGTATATTGTAATGCGAGAGTAGTTCGAGGTGACAGAAGAACAAACATAAAACAAAAAGTTGAAAGTATCGGGAGAACAACAAATAACATCGAACTATAATTGAAAAAAAATGAAAGTTTAAATATTTTATTGTAATTTTTTAAATTTGGGTTATAATTGAAAATTTTTAAAAAAATTAAAAATTTTATTATTATTATTTAAAAATCGAGTTATAATTAAAAAATTAAAGTTTTTCCCGATAATTAAGTGGTTGAAAAATCTATGCAATGCACGTCTAGGTTCAGTGTCATGTAAGAAATGAGAAAGCCCCGAGAGTGGAGGACCAAAATTAGGAGTAGGGCCCACATGCCTTAGACTTTGTTAAGTTTCTAAAACTGGATGATGTGCCGTACGTTGCAATTGTCCCTTACAACGCGTGCCACTTGTCACACTGGTGATTCATCTAAGATATGCAGCTATTTCTGTCTACCGACAGTCCGTTTTGTCTTTTGCAATTATTCTATATTGTATTAATCGAAAATAGCCTTTTTATTAAATAAAGATAAGTCATATCTCACACTTTAATGAGATTTTAATTTTATATTGATAATATATAAATTTATATATATATTTCAAAGAAAAAGTATAAACCATATAAAATAAAAACAAAAAAATTATTATCGGATGATCATTTTGAAAGTCCTATTTTCGATATCCTGAAATTTTAAAATACATCTAAATTCTCAATATTTATTAGGCAGGTAAAATATAATTCGTTTTCTCCTTTTTTCAATATTAAAATACGACTGTGCACATGTCAAAATATTTTGAAATATAGTCAAGACTGAGTGATCTAAAATTACGACTGGCTGCTTTTGTTTTTTAGCAAGTAATTCTCAGAAATAGCTGGCATGCATGATTGCATGACATGGGGATGATTGATGAGCACTGCATTTGGCAAGTGGCAGCAAAGTGTCTGCTCTTATCTTCCCTTCCATTGTTTTCCAGCTTTTCCCCCATCTCATAACGACAGGTCAATTCAATAGGAAGAAGATACTTAACACCATTCTTTGGATTAGATTGAAAAAGTGACGGTGTGTCCAAGCTAAGGAGTGGCTTAAGCAATAAACCCAAGTTTATCTTTCTACAGCCTTTGGTCACTTTATTACTGAGAAAGTCACTTCCACTTGAAGAAGGGAAGGTTGATCCTTTGGGTCCAAGTTTAGAAATTGGTTCTTGAAAGGGAAAGAAGTGCTAATTTGTGTATATATTCTGCTGATGAAGAAAGCTTACTGAACTAAAATGGTAACATTTCTTAATCCAATTCTGCGGAGCAGATAATACTATAGTGAGGTACTTGGGTCATTACTTACAGAAAGATCAGCTTCGTCCAGTCTGGCATGTTAAGTGCAGAACAAACAGAAAGAAAACAGAAGAATGAAAGCCAGAGATTTATTAAACAAAATAACGATTTATGGAACAACTCCAAACCACTGATTTTACCATTATACTAAGATTTAATACATATAACCGAGACATGTAGATTTCATGCCTTCTGTTCTTCTGGGGTTGTCTTCTGGATTCTCTCATTATTATTGTTATTATTTCTTCAGAACTGAAAGATTTAAGTCTTTTTTTTTTCTGTTTTAATACAGGCAAGAATTAAAAGGAGGAAAAGGGTTGAAAGTATATAGACACTTGTATGATAATCTACAACCTCATACCTAAAACTCTAAACTGTAGTTGCTTCTTAAACGATACACTTCCATGTACTTTTGTCTTTGAACCATTCTCAGGAATCCAAAGAAAATGGTGTCTGCAACAGATCATATGGAGCCCAGAGAGCATCCAAAGGACATGGTCTGTTCGCGTCAAGCCTTGCCCATGGTTTGCCTTTACCACTCCAGTGCAAGAGACTAACAGGACCAGGATGCAAATCTCTGCATAACCCTCTAAAATTGTCTCCACCAAGTCCATGTTGGTTCCATCTATGATCAACTGGCACGATATTGCCTGCAAAAACTAGCAAAAATGGAGGTAATGAACCCAAGTCGTAGATTCTCATTCTCTTCTGAAGCTCCATCCATTCTTCAATCTTAGTTGTATAATCACCCGCTCTCCATCGATCAAGATCAATGACCATCACCCCAGTGTTAAAGTAACAAGCTTTTCTATCCGCAAAAGTTAACGACAAAGAAGGGTTTGACCAAAACGTTGGTGTGAAATATGAGGTGAAATTCGCGTTGCAGTACTCTGGAGCTGCAAGAACCGACTTGTCCCCAAGTGGGGTAGCAGCCAGTTTCGCAATGTCGTCGACGAGGACAAGGTCGGAGTCAAGGTACACTATTCGTCGGACACACAAGGGAAGAATATTGGCCAAGTAGCTGCGAGCATAATTTAGAGGGCAATCCAGAGCTGAACGTATAGAAGTAGAGATAAGCCTTGAGACGAGGGAGTCCTGGAAAGTGTAGACTCGGAATTTGAGGTAAGGGAAGGTGGACGAGACAGTGGCGCGTAGAAGTGACGCGTTGGCAGACGCCGAGGCAGAGGCGACGAAATGGAAAGCTATGTTCTGGGGACAAGACGAGTGCTGCAAAACAGAGAGGATTGCTGCTAATGAGCCGCGGATGTAGGCAGCGTCAAGGGTCATTGCCACGTGAACGGCATGATCGGAGCAGAAGACGTTGTTGTCACCGTCGGATGAATCTGAGTCAGGCTCGGGGTCATCTTGATCGATGGTAGGACAATCTGGGGAGTTGTAGAACTGGGGGGCTTCTTTGAATTGTTGACTAATAGTAGAAACAGCACAGGTTGTCAGAAAGACATGGAGAAAAAGAAATGTAAAGAGCGTTGTTAGTTTATGGAATGGAGAAAATGGCATGATGTGTTGCTATTTGAGTTGCAGAATAAGAGAAGACTAAGAATGGAAGGGTGTGTCTGCGTGTTTTGAGCTTTTATGTGTGTGTAGGAGCAAGGAAATGGGGTCCAAGCTTTTATTACATCACTAAAACACGGTTTTGATTCAGAAAGAGAGGAGATACTAGAGAGACTCTGCATTGGTCAAGTTCTGAGAATAGTTGGAATTCCTTTTTAAACAAAATTTCCAATTTTTTTTTTACCCAATAAAGAATTTATTTTATAAATTTTTTTTTTTTTTTTTTGGTGAGATTGGTCCCATAATAAGGTGATACATCTCTCTCCACCATTGCTTGATATGAAATTGAAAAGGATAGTGCACATTTCTCTTTAAAGAAGAGGTGATTTTGGCCTTTGAAGGGAGGGGGAATTGGCACATTTCTCCTACCAACTTTGGAACTTAGGCAGTAAATGTTATCTTTATAATATGTTTATGCTCAGAGATTCCTGTCTCAAATCACCCTCTTTGACCAACCTACTATACTAAGACACTCCTGACTCAAATCACCCTCTTTTTTTTAGATCCTTGACCAGGATATTGACCGGCAAACCTAACGACTAATCTTCTTGCTGGTTTGTAGGCACCTCATAGGTGGGATAGTTGGCCCAAAAATTTAAGGCTGCTCCATACCCAAAGTCAAGGATCGAACCCTTGACGTTTAGTTAAGAATAGATGAGTCCCTTCTACTCATCCATACCCATTGGATTAAATCACTCTCTTTAACCAACCTAGTATACTCTTCCAAAGTCATTAGTACGAGAGATCTTTTTTTGATTTATTAACATTAAATCAAATAGGAAAGAAAACAGGTAAATAAATCCCATAAGTTATTATAATACAATATTTAGGCTAAATAAGGAAGCATTTAATAAATAAATATGTATTTGCTATGCAAAAATTGAAAAAGGAGTCTTTGCTATTCATTTGCTTGTTTTCAAGGAAAGAAAAACAACCCCGTGCAATTGAGTAATCTTCGAATAAGTTGAACCATCCCACTCTATGAAAATCATGTCGGAGCGACCAAAATATGTAGTTCTGTCATCAAACATTTCTGTTAATTATATATTTTATACAACCTCTCTCCTTAGACCTCAGCAACATAATAATGTGTTCTTAGCAAGCAACCAGTGGTTTCAAGTTCAGTCAGATTTTCCATTATTGTTGAAGGAGATGTTTAACTTAACTATGTGTTACACTTTTGCAAGTCAACAATTGATCATGTTTTCATAAAGGACATCGAGATATACAGATGTCTAATACTTCCCTCTATTCAAAATAAAAGTCATTTTAGAGGGGTTTTAATTATTTAAAATAAGTGTCATTTACAATTTTTTATGCATGTTTATAATTTTATTTCTAAAATTACCCTTAATTTCTCTTACATCCTAATTATACATATTACATTTTCAAGGCAATTTAACATGTAATTAATAAGGATATATCAAACATTTCACTAGCTTTCTTAATAAGTGTGCATCTCTCTAAAACGATACTTATTTTAGATAAGAGGAAGTATATTTTAATACAACTGATTAATTTAAAACCGGTCGATTAAGAAATTATTGATACTTATGTGTTTGTAAATGGTGCATATAAACAGTTAGTTGATCAATGACCTACTAGGAGGTTGTCTACAAGCCGCTCTAAATACAAACGAATTGCATCAAAGCCTCTTCTTCCTTTTTGTACATTGCAATCACATTTCTGTCTTAACGTGTTGTATTAGGACTTTGTCTTAAAAGATTTAACAAACAGTTAGTTAATCAACAGTCATGTCGTCTGGAATAGGTTGCTTAACTTCTTACAACACACAGAAGTCTAGCACGCCACATGTTCCTCTCGTCATTCTAAACACGTTTTATGTCTTTCTTTATCACTTACTTCTGTTAAAATGCATTTAACTCTTATGTATTTTATTTTTTGGTACATTAAGTACATTTGATTATTTAAAAAGACTTTTCTACCCCAATATTATGATGACATCAGCATGATTGGATATACTGTATTTTTTGGATAAAAATACCTTTTTAATGTTTTGTTAACTGAAATACATTAACTCCCCTATATTTTTTACTCTATTTCATTATGCTCTTTATTTCAAAAATAAAAAAGATTTTAAATATGAATTATATTTTGACCGTTAATAAATAAATAAAAATTACTAAAAAATTATTATCTTCACAATTGCACTTCATGACCGTTAATTTATAGAATAATTGTAAAAAAGAAAATTAATTTATAAAACAAAATTTCAAAAATATCACCATTTTTATGTTTTATAGATAATTTATAGTTTTATAAAATAAAAGGGAAACATAAAAATAATGATATTTTATTTTATTATTGTTATTTTTTAAATTTTGGAACTCAAAGCTAACCATCCAAGAGTACTAGATCGGCCTCATTTTTATTTTCTAAAAATTTTGTTTCATAAATAATTTTTTATTTATTACTTAAATTTTTTATCTTATAAGTTTAACTTTCGTTCTTATTTTTAAAATGTTAGTTTTATTCGCAATTACAATTTACAAAATCTAAAACTCTATAATCTACAGTGTAAAACCTTATATAACACTTTAAGAAAGTGCTCAATACACGTCGTTTTAATGTTATCACTATTGACAATAAAAGATAAAAGTAAGTAACAAGAGTTCATATAGGACAAATCTACACATGGAACTAAAGGGCATGTCTTAACGTCATGATGGGGCATTTAAATCAGAAAAACTACTCAGATGTATAATAAGGCATGAAGCCCATCACCATGTCATATCTAGCAGAACTTATGAAACCAAGTACTTGAACACAGAAGCAGACTAAGAACAAATAACCTTTGCCAGGTACAATGTCAACAGCCTAGGCGAGTGTGTGTGTATATGTTGTGTCTTCGTGATTATTATGGATAAGGCAAGAGCTTTCAGAAGCAGAAGATTGTGTTCGCAGGGTTTATTATATGAGACTTGACAGTTACGATCCTGAATTCCTGATGCTCACCGACTCCTCCTCCTCCTCGACCTGACCCACCAAGCCGAAACGTGTTAGTCATGAGGGTAATAAATGGTGAGCACATGCTGAAGACACTTGTCTTGTCTACATCCCAAGCCATTAAACACTCTTCCTAGCCTTCTGTTAGGAATACCGTATTAAAATTAGTATCAGAATTCTTGCGTTAAAATTAGGATACCGCTGTATTGTGTTGGAAGTCGATTCTACGGCCGTGGTCGCTCTTCTCTCATCGGCATCTTATCGAGCTACGGTTCTCAACCTCATCGTCAGGGGTATTCATGCTTTGTTTTTCAAAAATTGGATTGTTACTCACCGACATGTTTATCGAAAGAGCAACAGATATGCGGACTGACTGACAATTTATGTTGGTCATTTTGATATTAGGATTACTTATTTTGTAAATACACCTATTAGGTGCCACCTTTTCCTTTTGGAGGATATGTCGGGGACCAAGCTCTCTCGCAGTATTATGTAACTTTTCTTATTTCTATTTAAAAAAAAGTATCAGAATTAGTTCTAATATAATATTATAGCGGTACTGAAAAATATCAAATATTATTTTGGATAATTTTTTAATTTATAAAATAATCTCTATTTTTTTTTAAATTACAAAATAATTCATTGTTATATTGTACAGTTGTATTTTATTATTTTAACCTTATCTTCAAAAATCATAATAATAAATAATAATCACAATTTTAATTTAATTTATAAAATTAATTTAATAATTATTAATAAAT
>JAOSBK010000006.1:2530072-2541495 GCA_027568895.1 Erythroxylum shatona | reverse complement strand
TCTATACGAACTAAACCAGAAGTTTTATATTCCCTCTTATTTAAAATAAGTGTCGTTTTAGAGAAATGTACATTTATGTTTTGTATGTCCATTATAAGGCCAGGGGACACACCCACTAAACAGACTGCACAAAAAAGCACGTTCTTTGACATCATTCTATACGAACTAAACCAGAAGTTTTATATTCCCTCTTATTTAAAATAAGTGTCGTTTTAGAGAAATGTACATTTATTAAGAAAGCTAGTGAAATGTTTGATATATCCTTATTAATTGCATATTGAATTGTCTTGAAAATGTAATCTGTATAATTAGAATGTAAGAGAAATTAAAGGGTAATTTTGGAAATAAAATTATAAACATGTATAAAAAATCGTGAACGACACTTATTTTAAATAAGAGGGAGTATATTTCGTTGACAAGGTAAGAAGTAAATGACATAGAAAGGATTGTTAGCAATGCATTAGTAGGCTGCTTTAGTTGTTAAACCAACACTGAACTCGAATTGTTGAGATTATGAATGTCGTTGATACGATTGCTGACGGCCTCATTGCTTGCTTGCCATCGTCGTCTTAAAATAATATGATAAGAGTAAATAATATTTTTTAAGACAAGAGAATTAAAATAAATAATGAAATCATTGGATGAAGAAATAGAAACTAAAAAGAGAGGAAGTAGTTGGTCGTCATTGAACTCACCTTAAAGACAAGATGGATGGTTCAATTGTCGTCATCATGCAGTTTGGTTGGAACCATTTTCGACGAAAACATTTACCTCATGTCTTTGCGTGTGTTAGGTTTGATGACGACGCTCACGCTTGCATAATCTTATGTCTTTTGCGGGAATCGAACGAAGGCTACTTTTGGTTGGTTGAACTGAAAGCTGAAACCCGTCTGATTTTTTTTTTTTTTTTGACAACACATCTTTTTTTTTTTGTTATAAAGGGAAAAAAAACTAATCAAAAAAATTAACATCCTACTAAGACAGTCCTATGCAGTACAAAATTCCTTGCTTGTCTTAGTGAATGAGCTCCATAATAACCGTCGGAGGTTCCTGAAGTATATACAACCCTGGACTGGATAAAATTGCGAGAGAGGCTAGCCTATCGGTACACTGACTCCCTTCGCTATATACATACTGAAATTGTACCTCCCAATTTTGGCGGATTAAATCACAGTTATCTGTCACCAAAAAATTATCTTCAGACGAAATTATATTGGAGAAAAAAAGAATATTAATCACCTCTAGTGAATCCACTTCTAGGACAACTCGTCTATACCTAAGAAGAGTTCATGCCAATGTAAGTTCAAAGTGGACTCCCCAGAGTTCATCAACTTTAGGTGAGTCTCTTCTAATGTGTTGTAAAAATCTACCGCACCACTGACCCTGACAATTTTTAGGTAATCCTCCAGTTGTAGTAATATTGAGTCCTTGTTTAACTGCTCCATCTATATTTAGCTTGATGTAATCCTTGGTCGATTTGCTCCAACCAATGTTTTGTTACGTTTTTAACATTAAAAAAAAGCCAAATAAAGACAAAAAAGGCATTTTCGGTTCTTGTTATGCGACAAAACTGTGATAGTTGACCAGACGTTAATCTCTTGCTTGAGACCTGAGTAATCCAATTCCCTTTACTACTATATTAAGGACCTACAAGAAAAAGAGAGAGCACTTTGTTTTTATACATAGATAATTAAAAACGTTAACTCAGTTATACCAAATTACGGTAATGATTGGCATTATGGTATGCATGCAGTTTTTTAATTCCTTGCACTCAAAAGGTAAAATCATTCATCTTAAGTGCCCCCACACCTTGGCCTGACAGAGCTGTGAAGGGGTTAAATCACGGTTTAATCTCACTTAGTTTATCAGAATGGTGGCCTATTATTCAGTGCGAACAAGGAATCACCACATTGAATGAACTCCTACACTGCTACTGCTGAGACTCAAACTTAAGACCTTGCACTCAACTTCCTCTCTGATAATTAGTTGAGCTACTTGTGCGGGGTAACAAAATCTACCAGTTGCAGTTTTTTAATTCCTAAAATAAAAAAGACGAAGAGCCAACAAAATCTTGTTCAATCGTTTTTGGTATTCCACTCCAATCCAATAGGATTGACTAGCAATTTGAGTTGAAGAAGAGGAGAAACCAAAATTGGTAATGGTCTAGGGTGACATTGGGGAGTTGTGGAAGCACGTGCAAGTTTAACCACCATAGGAAGTGCGAAAGTGGGAAGTTGTGATCGGTGATGTTTGCCATGTGAGGACTCACCATTTCTTAATTTGTTTCGATCAAATATTCACAATCACAATTCACAATCACAATGCCACTCCTTTCTTCATTAATTCGTACCCTGGAGTGGCATGTGAGTTGATACCATTTTCTGCAATCATCCAGCAACCCTTCTGCTAAATTCCTGCCTTGCATTCAATTTCTTAACCCTCCTCAACCCGTTAACCTTGGCAGGGGAATCTTTTCCTTTAGTTTTGTCTTCCATTTCCCATGTTAGTACACAACGTTTCAAACACAAACTCTTGAAATTACATGTCTTTAAGAGTACATTGGGATGTATAGAGTGAAACTAACACAAAGGGAAAATGCATGGGAGATTGTAATATCAACTTTTACTTTGTAATATGATCACGCAAAGGTTGCTCCAAACTTGGATGGTTGTTCTAAATTTATCTATAATTAGTCATGAAAAGGAAGGGCCACTTAATAAGTTGCTTAAACATGATGAAATACTCATATCTAGTAAGATAATTACTGTCAGATGCTTAGAAAGAGAGCTCTGAATCTTGTAACGATCATGAAAAGATAGGACATTTAGTATATATGTAGATCCAAAGTTCAAAACCTTTCTATCAGTTACTTCAGAGTCCTGACAACAACTACCAACCTAACCATCCTATTGTCTTCTTTATTCTCAGTTCCGAAGTTCCACTGTCCTCCTTTCATCTCCTTCCGGATCCAAGAACCAAAAGACCAATAATGGCAGTTAGCTCCTGGTGTTATCTTCTTATGCTTCTATTCTCGATAGGTACTTATGCACAACTGCATGCAGTTTCGGTGTCCAGAGTTCTAGGATAAAACACGCAATTCCTGAAGTATAATGTTGGAGTTTCAGTTGTTCTCATCGTTCCA
Organism: Erythroxylum shatona; assembly: GCA_027568895.1. Taxonomy (NCBI): domain Eukaryota; kingdom Viridiplantae; phylum Streptophyta; class Magnoliopsida; order Malpighiales; family Erythroxylaceae; genus Erythroxylum; species Erythroxylum shatona. Next base: position 2,538,353 of record JAOSBK010000006.1, on the reverse strand, counting down.
TAAGTATCTGATGCTTCCATTTCGCAGATTGTTATTTATCTTATTCGAATATGGAAATTTTAGTGGCATCAACTTCTTCATTTGTTCTCTGAAATTTGATAAGCTAATTGTTTTCAACTCAAAACACTCGCAGGAAACATAGTTAACGCAACGGTCTTCACTCTCCAAAACCTCTGCACCTACACAATATGGCCTGGAACCCTCTCCGGCAACAGCGCCGCCTCTCTAGGCGACGGCGGTTTTGCATTGCCACCGCAGTCTTCCGTCCAATTCCAAGCACCACCAGGTTGGTCCGGCAGGTTCTGGGCACGAACCGGTTGCACATTCGACGACTCCGGCGCCGGCAAATGCATCACAGGTGATTGTGGTGGCACCCTAAAGTGCATCGGCGGCGGCACTCCTCCGGTGACCTTAGCAGAGTTCACTATCGCCACAAGCCCTAACGACAAAGACTTTTACGACGTGAGTCTCGTAGACGGTTACAACGTTGGCTTAGGAGTGAAGGCAGTAGGTGGCAACGGTAACTGTCAATACGCGGGTTGTGTCGCGGATCTTAACGGTAACTGTCCCGAAGAGTTACGGGTCACGGATTTGGGTTCGGTTGTTGCTTGTAAGAGCGCTTGTGCGGCGTTTAATGCTCCGGAGTTTTGTTGTACCGGAGACCATGCGACTCCGGATACTTGTTCGCCGTCGCAGTACTCGGTGATGTTCAAGAATGCGTGCCCGACGGCGTATAGTTATGCTTACGATGATGCTTCCAGTACTTGTACTTGTTCCGGGTCGGATTATTCGATAACGTTTTGTCCTACCGGGTCTGGATGACTTAATGTCAATGTTCTTCTTTTTTGATTGCTGACTTATTCCTTCGAAGTGAATGATATTTTCAATTCAAAAGGTTCGTATTTTCTCGTAATCATGCATTTTCTGTCTCACGAAACAAAAATCCAAGGAAGGGCAGACTTCAATTTTCCCAGAATTTAGACTTTCCATGAAATGCTAACATTCATATCAACAGCAAATATCATATTGATCCTGCAATTTATGTAACTGTGATTCATGACTTGCATAACAGTGTAAACAGAATTAACAGAAAAGCTTTATATAAAAGAACAAGAAAAACTTGAAGATTCTGAATTCTGATACTTTCAAGGCCTTCGGCCGAATGTTTGATCACTTCACCAGTCAACAAGCTTTCTTCCTTTTTTTCTTCCTACAGTCCACTGTTCTGTTCAACTTCCTTTTAAAGCATACATTTCCAAATTTTCTCTACAAGTGGCTTTCATCTTTTAAAGCCAAATCTCATCCCAATTCTCTTAAATGGACATTTGGGATGAGCACCAGGAAGACCTACACCTAAGAGCACAAATACAACTGCCCACCATTTTTTTTCCTAATAAAAAGGGCCCTAGCAAGATTACAAGCAAAAAAAATTATGCAGATAAGAAAGATTAAAACATAAAAAGGGTAAAGATAACTACAGTTGCCTATATTTTACAGAGGTTCCCATGTTTGAAGTGTTGCTTGAAAATAAGCTACTCCGCAACCGATTGAACCATGATGCTTTCATATCACCGGAGCCTGTGCATTGGCCGTCACCTTCTTCCTCACTGCTGAAGAGGGTTTGGTCTGAGCAGTCAAGCGATGCCCCACAGGCTAAATTATAAGACTGACATGCAGAATGGCATACTCGAAGCCTGTTATCGCCATCTTTGTCACACTTCTGGATTGAGATCTGGCATGTAGTAACAATAATTGTCAAGGCGTGTTAAAGAAACGATCATCATGCATCAGGAAAACGTCAGAAGGATGTGAAGCGAAAGTCAGGGAACAGAATTTACCCAGCAGGCCAGTCGCTTGGCCGCCGTGTCACAGTAACTGCTGCCGAATATATTAAATAATTTCCGGGCACCACTTGGGAACAAGCGATGATAGTTAGGCATGACTACAACTTCCTCCAGCTGCTGAAGTATGCTCAGTTCACTAGGTGCACAGTGTTGACCAGACATGTCTCTCTCCAACACATTTTTGCAAACTGAGAGACTTGAGAAAAGCATGGAGCTGTTCTGGCAAGTGTAACCAGCATAATCTGAGCAACGGAATTCACAAACTCCATTGTCACAGACTCCACCATGGAGGCTACACTGTTCATCACAAACAGCTGTATATAGTACCACGAGCAACGTCAGAAAGAGAATAGCAACTTTTACGAGAAGGTAAATTAAAAGGTAACGTGCGTGTCTAGAAGCATTATCTGCTTAAACTATCATAAAGAGTAAAGTCTGGAAGACAAGCCACAGCAATCGTCAATATCAAAAATAGATAGCTGCACTATAAGATTTAAGAGACACGTATATAATTGCATAAACATTCTATATTCAATAGTAAATTACAAGACTTCCCGAATGTTACGGAAGTGCTAATATTCCCAGTACCTACTCAAACCATTTCTAATAGTGTTCTGGCCCTTTTTTAGAATTAACAAGATACTAAGACCAACCCGACTATAACTCTCCGCCACAAACATAATTGGGTCCAATGAAGTGAAGTATCAGTTAAAAATATCATAAAAAGAACATATGATTAAGGAGAAAAATATTCCTTTTAACCGTACATTAGAGAATAAACATTTTTAATTACCTGTTGAGCAGTCAATACCAGTATAGCCATTATCACATTTACAGACACCATTTGAAAGACACTTGCCACGCCCATTGCAGTTGGCAGGGCAGGAACCTGTTAAGGGGATTTAAATAAACTATATCTTCAGTCCAATTAAAAAGAAAAGAAGTATGTTTCATAAGAAATAAGCTTGAACTTTTAACTAAAAAGTGATTGTTAAACATATCAATCATCAGCAAGTTGAAAATCAAAGATATGGGTGCAATAGCTTACGTTTACTACAATCACGACCATGAAATCCAAGGAAACATTTACACCGTCCATCTACACAATCTCCATTATAATTACATGAGCTGGGGCATTGTCCTGATACAGAAAGTGAGCCTATGCTGCAGAGCTCATGGTAAGCAGGGCAAATCAGCTCACCTACATATGGAAAAAGAAAACAACAAGAACATAAACATGCATGATTTTGTAAAGCAACACAGCTTAATAGATTAAAACCCATTCTTACCATTAAAGCCAGGGAACTGAACAGGTCCACCAGCTTCAGGACACACTTTCCAAATACCATCCACAGCAACCTAAAGGAACAAGATCCAAATCAAAAGGATCATTGCATGGATAGTTTCAATTAATTTCTTCATAAAAGCAAGACTACTTCAAGAAACTCTACTTAAGCATTTTATAAATCATACTATTGCACCCAAGTCACAATAAAATGAACAAAAACTTCAAAGCAGACCTCAAGAGAGTTGTTCACACATCTGTGCTGATAACAACCATTTCCTTGGTTCATGGAACCTCGTACAAACCCAGTTCGTACAAGTGATGAGGCCATACATCTGTACATGTTCAAGGAAAACTACTTATCAGTAAATTTTACTCAACAGTCTCGAGAAAGCTGTAAAAAGTCTCACCTGGAGCTACTCCCTCGTACTTCACCCAGCATTCTGTCAGGTGCCCGGGCACTGTTGGTGTCCGTACATGATCCATCAGAATACGCCACAAAGTAAGTACAATAATCAGCCAATGAGGACTGCCCACCTGCAACAACAGAAGAAGAAACATGAATACACTAGTACTCTTGTTGACCCTTTTTATCAGAACATAATAAAGAAATGGCAATCTCAAAATGTAAAAAAGCAGTGCAAAGATCCTAAAAGGAAAAACCAAAAGTCAAAGCACATATTTCATTTAATTCCAAAAGACAAATCGAAGTCTACAAGCAGTCTACATCATCAAGCCAAATGAGGATCTTGTGAAAACATAGTGATAAGGGTTTGCAACAATCAACCATGCCAGAACCATAGTTAAGGGCAATTAAGTTCCTCAGTGGGAAGAATATAAAGAAAAACCGAAACCATCATGTAGAGGTGATCCAAATCACAACACATAATGGGTCGTACTCATAATAATCAAACAATGAAAAGTTTCTAAACTCCAGAAGCAAGAATTGATAGACTTGCACAGTCACAAGACTCAATTACAGTAAACAAAAGAAGTTTCATTCTAAATAGAAAACCTTTATTTGATTGTGGAAAGTAGCGGGCCCACTGAGGGAGATCTCCACTATAACTGATAATTGGACAGTAACCTTCTGCCTCCCTATTGTAAGTACAGCCAGACAACTGAGTTGTATTGCAATGATACGCCCCCTTCCACAAATTGCAAGGAGAAGTAACGAATTCAGTTCCCTGATTGCGACCCCAATCAAGATGTTCAGCCATGCTATAATTAGCCTGGTACCATCCACTATCTTCCAGTAATGCCAAGGTCATTTTTGAAACAACAGACCTTGTATCCACAGATCCAGTCATGATCTCATTCATCAGTAGCCTTTTCTCCCAATGTGACCCTGCAGGCAGATCAAGAATAAGCCACAAAGTAGACCCTTATAATAAGTTGGCACAACTTTTTAGAATCAGCATAATTTGCACTTTACATAGGATGGAAACACTATTCCTTAATGATAAAGGTCACCATTAAGATCAGTTATATGCTTCACTTGTGACTAGGTTTACATAAAGCAACTAATGTGAAAGAACCACCTCAGAATCAGAAAATGAGTACTATAAACAGAAAGTTACAGGAAAGAAAAGCAAAACCTGATGTGCCACGACCTCCTCCATCTTCAAGTTCCAAACCAGTAAAATTCTCTGAGAAAGCCTGCCAATAGAAGACACATAAAATTTTTTGTTGAATTTGAAGGATTATAAGGTAAAAAATTGACCGTGCTCTTCCAAACATATTGTCGACAGATTAAATATGCTGCCAGACAATTACCCCATAATGATGCCGCGAATGCATGAGAACACGTGGAAGGACCACGCGTGTTACCATCCGCCCAAGTTTTTCATCCATGACCTGTTCAGTAACCTGAATATTGAATATCGGACACAACTATTAGCTGCAGATTAATTTGAGGGATCTTCACCAAAATGGATAAGAAATATAAAGCAATGTCAACCTTAACATTCCCAGCATGTTAACTTTAAATGAATGTTGAATGCCAAAAAACTGGATCTCAAAATAAAAGATTGCAAGATTTGCAATTAAAATAACCAAAGCCAATGAAAGTACTTTTTACTATCCATTAAGTCACTTTTTTGAGAATGCATTACAACATGACATGGTTTTTACCCGACCACGTCTTCTTTTCCTGTCATCCCTAAAATGCGCAAAGGCATGTGGATCAAAGCCAAGAACATGCATAACCTGGAAAATTAAAGAATATGTTAATTATTACATGTAAAAAAGAACTCCAGAAGTTTCCAATACCATTAATTTACAACCAAAATGACCTCGTGAATGAGGGTTGCCGAAAGTAGATTTTCTGCTTCAGCTGTTAAATGTCGTGGAGCAACATTCACATGTCCTACAAAATGAAAACAAGCGACATTTCAAATATGCAAATACATGGCGCACACTTGTACAAAATGTGTTCAATAAAAAAACTACCAGCAATTGCCCGACCCCATTGATCACGTTCACAGGCCACTGCCCAAGCAAGAGTGTTTCCAGTGGTAGGTCTTGTAGTGACCAAAAGAACCAAGTCTGCATCTGTCACACCCTCTGGAAAAATGACAAGATATTCAATTATTAGCACAAAAGATGTCAAGAAAAAAAGTGCTATGTCGGACCAGAACAGCTCCAAAAGATTCACCAGAACAAAACAATCGCAACAGTAATACCTTCCACATATTCCCGGGGAAGCTGGACACCTCCATCTTGTCCACAAGCAGAATATCCACTTAACCGCAAATTACCCTTCACAGGCTCAACAGCCAATGCCCTCCTAAACCAATCAGCTGTTTGCCCTAGAGCCTGTACAGAAGCATTTCAAATAAACAGGTCCAGTATGTGTGATCGTTCTTTCACCATGTTTTGTCATTTTGGTTCAACAGTACAAGAACATACAGAAATATCGTCACAGGTTTATCAAGGAAAATAACAATTTGGACAGTTCTAACCTTACGAAGGCGATGCCGTTTGTCCTCCCCAGTTATATCATCCAAGGTGCAGTTATACCAACAGTCACCATAAATTGGGGGATCCCCATGAGGATTGCAAGAAGGGTTGCCAGGAACAGAAGTTACAGGAGGCTCCCCAAGCTAGTAAAAGAAAGGAAACAAACCTAGAATCAATCGTATAGCTCAGATTAACAAATGCACAACAATGATGAAATTACTTGTTACACATACCTTCACAACATCACCAACTTTACGACAATCCCTATCAGGTGAGTGACCGACAGCATCATAGTTGAGAAAAATCCTAATTGGTTGCTTTGCATCGATTTGCTGGACTGACAAAGTTGATATACCAAGCAATGCCCTCCCTTTTCCATGAAGGGGTTTAAAAATTTCGGGCTGATCATAAACCTGCGGGGTAACAGAAAATACTACATGACCGGGTCGCCGCCTTTGTTCAATTATCTGGTCATGAATACATGAATGAGACGCAACGCTTCCAGTTTCCTTTTGTGCACCTTGCCATTGCAATTGTTGCTCTTGGGTTTTCGCATAAGAATCTTCAACAGATAGTAGTATCAGTGCAATCTGTTAAAATAAGAACATGTTAATAGGAAAGAAAAAAGAACATGAAACTGCAGAAAGCAAAAGAAAAAAAGTTAAACATAAAACTTTTCAAAACCTCATACTCAGGGCAAAGACAAAATATGCTATCAAAAACTTGAAGAAAAGCAACAAATCTATACATACCAAACACATATTAACTAGCACCAGAACAAAGGTAAAATTTCAAACTCGGTAAAGCTGAATTGAGTCGTCAACTAAAAACTAAAGCAAAGAGATAAAATCCAGCCAACTTAATCAGGCAGCCCCAAATTTGACAAAAAAAACTCCTTTCCTCAATAATTATACTACCGTCAACAGTTGAGGAGAAGTAATCTTTGAAATAAAAGGGAAATTTTAGGGAAAGGAAGGAATTAAAAAGTGACTCGCAAAAGGAGATCTGTAAACCCATATCTCCCAACAAACAGAAAAAGAAAGTACAAAATGGTATATGCAACAGTGGTTATGTTACACATATAATTTTCATAACTTCATTGCCGCAAACGAACCCTAATCCCATATCTACCTATAAGACTTACAAATCTCTTGACCATACACTTGAGCAAATAAATCCCAAATTTCCTTTCATTTCACTCAGATTGTCCAAAACCAAACGAAGGCGGACATTTCTTCATTCATAACTCAACTTAAACCCTAAATCTCACATTTTTAAGAACGCAAGAAAAAACAGTAAATCAAACCCAATAAAAAGGAAGGAGGGAAAGATAAAGAACTTACCTGGAAGACAACGACCGCAAATCTGAGCTTAGCATCTAATTTATGCACAGTACATGTGCTACACCGAGTTAACCCCTCCATGAAATGCCAGCAACCCCAAACTAAACAACTTCGATTCCATCAAACCGCCAGCGATTTCCCGATCGGCTTCAACAACAAGAAAAATCGCTGGCTCTTCAGCATTTCAAATGCTAGAATCCAAAAAAAAGAAAACGGGAAACCCCTTTAATTTGCAGTATCACAAATTGGGTTTTCTCTCTAAAGCTCCTTGCTTTTCTGAAGAAGACCCAAATGGGGACAGAGAACAAGTAAAACTTAGCACCAGTCTCCGGTCTCGCAGAATTGATTAATGGGTTAGTACAACAAACTTCACACGAAAACGAGGTGGTCTTAATGTAACATCGAACATGTACTCACTTCGAATCCAAGGATTACGTTGGGTTTGTAATGAAGAGAAACAACAAACAAGTGACAGACAGTGAACACAACACAAACCCAACCTTAAAATTTGTAGAAAGAGAGATAAAGAACGAAAGATTGGTGGGGGTGGGTGGAGACCTGATAATATAATTGTCGTTTATTATTTTAAATCACAACGTTTTAATAATTAATACAATAAATTTCGAAATTTTAGTTAAAATATCTTTTAATTCAGCTACAAAATTCGCCTCCGTCTTCTTATGAAATTACGAAATAGTTTGATACCATAGGATGCTAAGACCGCGTCATCTTTAGGTTTTCTATTGATCTCAAATCTAAGGAATAGAAGATTTAATTAATATTAGATTATTATAAAATTAATTAAAAATAAATAAATTTTAAGAATTTAAAAATTGACAGAAACATTG
>JAOSBK010000006.1:2516070-2528586 GCA_027568895.1 Erythroxylum shatona | reverse complement strand
TTAATTAATATTAGATTATTATAAAATTAATTAAAAATAAATAAATTTTAAGAATTTAAAAATTGACAGAAACATTGGCATTATTTATTAAAAAATTTAAAATTTAATTAAAAATATTATTAAATAAAAATTAATTGATTTATTTTGGTTTTAAAATATTATATAAAATGATTAGTTTACTAATAATTTTTAATCTAAATCGAACAAAAAGAATTCAACTAATATTAGACTTTCATAAAATTAGTTAAGCATTGAATATTTTAAAGAATTTAAAATATAATTAAAATAGATTGTCATTTGAATTTAAAAATTAAGTTAAAAATTATATTATTAATTAAAAATTAATTGATTTATTTTAGTTTATAAGAACTTGAAAATTTACAAAAATTAACGAATTAATTAATAAATAAATAAATTTTTAATAATAAAAGTTATTTAAAAAAATTTTAAAAAAATAAAAATCAAACAAAGTAAATCAAGATTTTTACAATCAAAGCAGTTAAATTTTTTAATCATTATATATATATTATAAAGGTAAAACTAATTTCCAATCAACTTGCATAATAATTAATATTAGTTGGGTGGGGATTTCGAAATAATTTTCATTAGGTCAGAAAAGAATAATATTGTTTACACTTTTAGTTTAAAAGTTAAATGAGCCCAACAAGTGGGATTGGTATCAGGCTTTACATTATCTTTAAGTTAATTGGTCCTACACAATTACATTATTATTTTGTTACATTGGACCCACTAAGACCTAAAAACTAAATATAAGCCAAGTTGATTGGTCACCCTCCAACATCATCCAAAATTTCTATAAAATAAAATTACCTATCTCATTTTTACTGTTTTAACCATGTTCTAATCCATCTCATCCATATATTTATGTATCTATGATAATTTTGTTATTTCAACTCTATTCCATTATATCTCATTTACTTGATTAGGTTTGGTAAAAAGATTTGGATTTAATCTAAAATTAACACATTAAATTTAGTTTAGTAGAGTTTAATTTCAATTTTGAATATTTAATTCGGTCCCATTTAAATTCCAATTTGATAAATTTTTATTCAAGTTAAATAATTAAAATAAATTTAATCACATTTAAACATTGCTTAAATCACTAATTTTAAAGAATAACAAATTAAACAATATTTAATTTTTTTTTACTATAAAAAATTTTCAATTTTTAATTTAGTAATTAACTTATAAATTAGATTAAAAATTTGTTTTTGTTGATATATCTATTAATCACATCAGCAAAAATAATATTTTGAATTAATTTGTATGACTTTTGAAATAGTAATTATTAAATTGATTTTTTATTTATCACCACATTAAAAAATTAAAATATTTTAAAACTTGAACACGTAAATTTGAAATAATTATATTCTCTTGCGTGAATTGTATCAAGGGTTTGGAACAATTCCTAATTGGATGTGATAAGTCAAAGAACAAAAAAAAAAAAAAAAACCCAAGAGCGAGTAGATTCCTTAATGGGTTTAATTAATACAATCGTTTAGGTTTGGTATTTTAGGTTACCTATAACCCAAGGCTCTTTCATTTTTCTTCCTAATCATCACATTCCATTCCCCTTTCACAAGTCTGTCTTACTCTCTCCACATCCACAACATAAAATCTAACTTAACGATCGTTGTCTTCCAATTACCCACCGCACCAATATTAGTTAGGGCACAGCTCATCTAACCTTAATACAGTTAAGGATGTTAATATTCTAACACTCATCTGGTTGGATAGCACCTGTCTCAGACTCCAACCAATCAAATCTTCCATTGTTTTGCAACTTCCATCTTCTCCACAGACTGTGGGAACTGCTGCATTCGTATTGTTGGAAGTAATCGTCAGATTATATTCAAAAATCAAAATAAATATCTTGAAATTTTTAATTTTTCAGTTCAATTTTTAACTTTTTAAGTCAATTTATTTTAATAATTTTGTTGTTAGAAATTGATCAGTTCATTAATAAAATGGTTAATTTTTATGAACTAAAATAATAAATTAATTTTTATTTAACATTTTTTAATTAAACTTTAAATTCTTTAGCTGATAACGACAATCTCTTTCCATCATATTTTAAATTCTTTAATTTTAATCAATCTTTAACCATAAGTGTGTAATTATATAAATTTTACTTTAAATATATGTTAAGTAAAATCTCAAGAATATGCTCTAATTTGCCAATTGCATATTACGATTGATTCATCAAATTAACTTATGTTAACTTACTCCTACGTAGTAAAAAAGTTGTCTCCGATAGACTCACGTTACTTATTAATTATAATAAGTAATGACTAATAAAACTCAATCGATTCGTTCGTAAAATTTTTAAACTGTTCAACTTTTGAGTTCGGTTTTTATTTTTTGGTTTAATTTACTTTTGTAACTAAAAATTGATTAGCTTATTAATTAATTAAATTTTATAATTAATAATTTTTTATAAACTAAAATAAATTGATTATTTTTAGTAATATCTTTTTTAATTAAACTTTAAAATTTTCAAAAAAATCTCTTTTAATCATATTTCAAATTTTTTAATTTTATTCAATATTCAGCCAATTTTATGACAATCTAAAACTGATTGAACCTCTTAAACTTTAAATATCTTATTTTAATAATTAAACTTTCGATCCAATTTTTAAAATACTGATAATAATCGTTATTGTCCTTCTCTACTAAAGGAGTATTCGACTGATTTGAAACAAAAGATTTGGAAACTCGAGAAGTGAAAATCAATATTAATAATTTTCTGATATACTCGTGCATTTATAAATAATACTTCTTCTGATCAGATTAATTAATACTAATATGCATAATTATTTATTGAACTAAAATTTCAAATGCGTAATTGTTTATTTTTGTCCGTTTTGAGGAAGGATACTTAAACACGACACAAATGCTAAGCCGCTTCTCCACGTGCTGTGGTCCTGGAGGATCTCGTCAAACATCCCATAAAATAACTTGGCAAAGGAATGATGATTTATATATTTCGCAATGCATTTTAAAAGAGAAGCAATTACATATGGAATAAAAAAATAAAATAAAAACATCCTTAATTATTTGTTGACTAAAAAATTATACCAATTTGACCAATTTAATCATAAAAATATTGAACCATTTAATCTTATAGTTTAGTTTTCAAATTTTCAATTCGATTTATTTTAATAATTTTTGTTATTAAAAATTGATTAGTTTATTAATTAATCAATTAATTTTTGTAAATTAATAATTTTTTATAAATTAAAATAAATTAACTAATTTTTATTTATTAATCTCTTTCTTAATTAAACTTTAAATTATTTATAATATATTTCAACTTCTTTAATTTTATTTAATATTTAACAGGTTTTATAACGATTTAATACTAATTGAACATTTTAAACCTTAAACCTTTAATCTTACCGGTTTAACTTCCGATCTGATTTTTAAAACAATGAGTTTTGATTTCGACTCTTAAATATTTTAAGACTTCAAGCAAAAGAATAAAGTATAAATCCGAACCATTATTTTATTACATAGTTATAATATTAAAGTGTTTATTAATAATATTTTAAATAAATATATCCCCAAATGAAACAAGTGTTGTTCCTTATCTTCTTGCCCAAAGTATACCCGAGTGATTTAGTTGTATTTTTTAAATTAATAGTCCGAAAGCTCATGCTTTTGCTTAGCTATTTTTTAGTTGGAGGTAGCAAAAATAATAATTGTTTGATCATAAATTGATTTTTAATTATCGGTTTTGATCATAAATTGATTTTTAATTATCATGTTTGATCATAAATTAATTTTTAATTATCATTCGATAAACAATTATTATTTTTGCTACCTTCAAGTAAAATTTGAATCAGTCAATTTTTAAAATCGATTTATCGTAATAATTTTTATTATTAAAATTTTAATAATTTATTAATTAATAAAAAAATTCATAAAAATAAACTCTGTTTTTAATTAAATTTCAAAATTTTATAGAAGTAAGGATGATTTATTTTCCAAACATATTTTAAACTATTCGATTTATTTAATTTTTATATTTAATGATAATAATGAATCTTTAAACTTTAATTTTTTTATCTTATAGAATTAATTTTTAATTTGTTATATTTTTTACTGCAACTTTTAAATTTGGCCGCTTTCTAAGTAAATGGTAGTTCACAAAAGATATTTTTATGGACTATATATTAATTTAATGTCAGTGGATTGAAAAGGTAGGCTCATGCGTGAAAAGCACTTTCAACTTGGACCCTTTAAAAGCTACGTACATAGAGTCATTAGTCCAACAATAAAGAAATATTAACCCAAAGATTTAAAGTTCAAGTGGCACAACAAAAGACATATTCGTTGTTTTAAAAATTATAAAACAGAAAATTTAAGGTTTAATGGGTATTAGACTATTATAAAAAATTAAATATTAAATAAAAATAATATTGAAATAATATTGAAAGAAATTGTCATTAATTTAAAGTTCAAAAACTGTTAAATAAAAATTAATTAGTTTATTATGTGTTATAAAAATAGATTAGTTGCAAAATCGATTAATTAATTAATAAGTTTATTATTTTTAGCAATAAAAATTATTAAAATTGGTCAGTTCAAAGTTTTTTACGGTTAAACTACTTGAATTGATTCATTTTTTAATAATAATTTAGGATAAATATATATAACTAATGATTGAAAAATTAAATCAAATTAACTAATTCAATAGTTAAAATTTTGAATCGGTTAATTTTTTATTTTGTTTATTTTAATAACTCCTATTATTAAAATTTTATTAATTCATTAATTAACCGATAATCTTATAATTTAATAGATTTTTATATATTAAGATAATTTAATTAGTTTTCATTTAATGTTACTCTGTTTTAGTTAAATTTCATGTTTTTTTATAAACGAAGACAGTCTTATATAATTTTCTTTGAAAATTTTCAATACAAATTAAACTATTATATTTTAAATGTCTTATTTTATTAATTACAATTTTAATATAGTTTTAAAAACATTTTTATGTATAATAGTCTAATTATACAGCAGTTGGGTTTTGACATCACATAGCATTTAGTTTTCTTAGCCATTAGGTTAACAACTTCAGCCACTGTTTAGGTCAGCTGACCTAGCACCACTTGATAATGGTTTATCAAGAAAAATTGTAGGTTACGTTATTTACGGGGTGAATCATGTGGACACGTATGCGCACAGGATCTCGTTACTGTAAGTCCAATCACACTGTACAATTGTTGCATGCCGACATTTAGTTGGATTGCATGTTTTTTCCTATGTGCCGCCTTTTCGAGAAGCTGACTAGGATCAAACCGTGATTTACCTCCCTCACACAATATCGAGTCAGACTGTGGGGCCGCCTAAAGTGAGCGTTCCACCTTTTGAATCCAAGAAATGGAAAGTATGTCTGCCATATGCTGATGTAATGTTTTTTTTTTCTTTTTGTTAACCACTAGTTTGTGTGATCGCCTAAAAAAGGAAATTTTAAGCATTAACTAAAAGAAAAGGTTTGGAGTTGTTCTTTTAAAATTAGAGTGATTTATTTTTTAAAATAATTTTATTAGAACAAAATTGAATTTAAATTTAAATTTGATCTATTTTAAATAAATTTATTTTTTCAAATTTTGATTAAATCAAAATATTTAATAAGTTATATTAAATTTGAGTTTGGATCAAAATTTGGTCTATTTTTCAATGAAAAAAAAATAACACAAAATTTGATTCAAAAGTCAAATTTTGAATTTATAATCAATGACTAAAAAACTTAACTAATTCAGTCGTAAAAAATTTGAACATTCTAACTTTTTGATTCGATTTTCAACTTTATGGTTTCATTTACATTAATAATTTTTTGTTAAAAACCTGATCAATTTTTATTAATTAATAAATTCTTATAAACTAAATAAATCAATTAATTTTTATTCAAAATTTTTTTTATTAAGCTTTAAATTTTTCGATAGATAAGGATAATCCTTTTTAATCATATTTTAAATTCTTTAATTTTATTTAATTTTTACCAGTTTTATAACGGTCTAATGCCGGTTGAATATTTTAAACCTCAAAAACTTTTATCTTGCTGATTTAACTTCCGGTCTGATTTTTTAAACTTATTGAACTTTTTGATTTGAAATTTAAATTTAAAACAATATAAATTCAACTTAAAATTAGATTAGTTCATAATTGAAACAAGAAGTCAATTTTTTAAAAATCTATATATTTATTTAAATAGTAATTGAGAAACCAACTTATATAAAGACAATCAGAGCTAGTAGAAATGGCTGTCATTCTCAAAATATCAAAGCAAAGTTCAATTTCGTCATCTCTTTATCTCAAATCAGCTTCAAATCGAAGAAGAAGAAATTAAGTGAAGGTGATGGTGGAGTTGCATATGGTCATTGAAAGTTCATTGCTAAAGAACAGATATAGTTTGAAAGGTGCCAATCCAAAACAAAAATTATGCAGCACTTTTCAAAGAAACCAATGATTCTGTTGCTTCTTAAGGGCGAGGTTGGTCCATTAATATACTTTGACAGATACTCTTTTCTGATGTTAATTGGATGCACACCCTGTCCTCAACCAGTGGATACACTTCGACCTTCCTCTTTCGCTGTAACCAAAAAAGCCAGCAGGTGGGGCTCCCGTAGGTCACAGAGCCACATGAGGTATTTCTCACAAAGACTACTCATGTTTACTTGTGACCTACGCCCTGAACTCATCACCACTTTCATTGGGGTCAAAGTCTGAGGGAAACTATTCATATAGTCTCAAGTTGGCCTGACATGTATCATGATGATATACACAATGTTTGCTACACCCTAATGCATTAGCTTTATATTAAATTTGCAATAGGTGTAATCTCAATGCACAAGTGAGTTGATAAGAAATTTTTTTTAGCTTAAGTAAGGTCGTAAGTTTGAACCTCCCTCATATATGCAGCCGTTTAAAATTTAGAGGTAGAGCTTTACCTCCTGCAAGAAACCTACCCAACTTGAGCGAGAATTAATCTAAGTGTGGATAGCTTAAAGGTGTCTTCTCATAGTTAGAACCCTCCTAAGATATCTCGTAACCAACAACAAAAATTTGCAACGGGTGTACGAGTTTATAGGAGGAGGAAAGTTAAATCATGCTTAAGTTGAAGTGAAAATTTATACTAAAATTAATTGATAATAAATAGGATAATTTATTAGGTTTATATATTAGTCTTTTTCTTCTTTTTTTGATGCAGGACACTCACATGTAGATGTAGGTATTTTTAACACTCCCTTTCACAATTGAGTCTCTTTTTAAATAATCTTTATTAGAGCTGGACTTCTGATTAAGGTTAAACAATACTGTTGATCATTTGTTCCATGCAGATTTTAAATTCTTCTCCAGACACTTGAATGATGAGCCCCCTTTTTGGGGCAAATAGTAAGTCAAGATCTTCGTTAACTTTGATATCATGTTAAATTTAAAATTGGCCTATGGGCCCACAAACAAAAAGAAGAAAGTTAAATTACACACGAGTTTAAGTGAGATTCCATCCTAAAACTAATTAGAAATAGATAGAATAGTCCACTAGATTTATATATTAGTTTTTTTCCCTCTTTTTTAATACGGGACACTCACATGTGAATATTTTCAATATCTTCCACTCCTTTCGAACTTTGACACATTAATCTAAATCATTTATTGAGTTACTTTTATTACCTTTGTTATGATCAAATTACGTAAGTTAGTAAGTTATTTAAAAACAACAAATATAATTATTAGTTATCTAATTTAAGAAGAATGACAAAAATGTCCAACACCAAAGAACGACACCAAAAAGTAAAACGTGATGCTACTTGATCCAAACATCGCGTTATTTAGGGCATGTTCATATGATCCTGTTGTTTCCAACAGCCTTACTTGGTGGCTCTATAGGTTTCCTAAACTTGCAATGCCTTCGTAGCAAATTCTATGTCCTGATTTGGTTTTCTCGTAATAGATGTTCAAATTTGTCACTTAGTATGATCAGTTTGGTAAGAAGCTACTTGTAGCTAAAATTTTTCAATTTTTTGCCAATTTAATAAATATCATGTTCAAAGCACCTTTATTGAATATAATGACACAACAACTAAAGCATGAAATGAGATTAGTGTTTGGTTAAAGGTCTGTAATCTTATTCAATATTTATAAAAGCACGTAAAGATATAAACAAGAAATATTAAATATAAGGATTAATTACAAAAAAATCCAAACTTTCGTCAAAATTTTAATTATAGCCTGAACTTTAAAAAGTAGCAATAAAATGTTCAAACTTTTAGTTTTTTTTTCAATTTTAACCTGAATTTCAAAAAGTAGTAATAAAATGTTTAAACTTTCAATTTTTTTAATTCTAATCCGACGTTAATGTCTCTGTTAAGTTTGATAACGTGGCTTGTCATGTATTTCAGAAACTTTAACTATTAATACATATCAACAAAAATTAACACAACAAATAAAGATTAATAAAATGACATCGCTTAATCACATAATTAAAATGACATCATTGTTTAAAAATGACGTAAATCTGATTACGCAACCCTGACGACCTTACGCTTTAATTTCAGTTTTCCTTTGATTTTCATTTTGTTCTCTCGATATCCTCACCCTTCGATTTTCAAATTACGTTGCCTTGACTCCCTTACATTAAGGACATCGGAAGAATAAACTAAAAATGAAGAAATTATTGGTACAGTTCACTATAATGCAGTAGTAGTTTGAGGCGTCAGAATAACAAACAAAAAACAAAGGGCTAGGTGTATCGGGAAAACAATAGATAACGTCAAGCTATAATTGAAGAAAATTAAAAGTTTGAACATTTTTATTGTCACTTTTTAAAATTTGAGCAAGAATTGAAAAATATTAAAAGTTTAGATATTTTATTGCTACTTTTTAAAGTTCAGGCTATAATCAAAAAATTGAGAAAGTTTGGGTTTTTTTGTAATTAACGTTAAATATAATGAAATTTTATTAGAAAGATAAAATTAAAGGTAATCAGTATTAATGAAAATTTAAAATAAACGAGGCTTAGCTGATTCGAACATATTAAAAAGAGACACTCTAAAGCTTCAGTGAGAAGATGCGAGAAATTAACACTTAGAAACTATAAGAAAAAAATCTTAAGAAGAATTAGAGAGAAGTCATCAAGAATGATATGATTATGTTGAAACTTACCAAAGATATGACTCGCAATAGCAAACTTTGACATATTAAGATATAGATATAAGATCTCATATTGAGAAGTCACTCTCATTCTATTATGTTTTTTTAATCATTTTCTTTCGAGTCTTTTGTTTTATAAATAGTCTTAATTTTTTTTATTATGTAGTTACTTTCCCTCTAATTATTTAGCATAAGCAATTTCTTATTAATCTAATTACTTTTTAGTAATGGTTGGTTTGTTTTATTCTTCTATTTGTATTTTTTGTTTTTGTATTTATTTAAATAATTTTTATATTTTATTGTTAATCTTTATCATGTTCTACATGTCCTGTATTACATATTACATCACATATTTATATATTTTATTTGTATATATTTAATTTATATTTTATATTTTCATTATTTTGCATTACACACAAGTCTATCGATAACATTTTCTTTATCAATTAGAGATAAAGTTGCATAATACTAAATTTTATCATACTCCCCTTTAAGAAGGTTTTTGTTGTTGTTTTCTTTTTTATAAAATATCTTCTAAACAAGTCCAAGAAAATGAAAATTGACCTTTAAAATGTACTAATAAAAATTTTGTATTAATATATATTATGTCAGCATTTTATTTAATTCAAACCAAAATCTACCATTAGTATAATCATTTATGATTTCTTGCAAGTTTTCACTTCGAACAGCAAACAAAGAGATAATTGTCATTGCACTAGATTGCATAATTAATATACAACACCTAATTATAGAGGAGTCGCGCAGAACCAAAGTTGCGAATATCGTACTGGATTAGATTTTAGTACGTTACTGTATCGATACCAGTCAATATCGAATACTGTTTCAAGTAATTTTTAAGTTTATAAAATTGCCTCTGAAATTTTTAAAATTTGCAAAATAGTTCATTGATATATTATACAGTTATACTGTATACTTTACAAGTTTACATCAACCTTGTCTCTGAAAATCATAAAAATATATATTAATTACAATTAATATGAAATAATAATAAATTTTAAATATTTCATATATAAATAATAACCACAATTAATATGAAAAAAGACCATCATCATCATACAAATATAAAATTAATAATAATACAAAGTATTTAAATGTTATGATGCAAGACCAGGCTAGTACCAATTCTGGACCAAGGAATGTGAGAAGAAGCACTAGGCCCAGGGTTGCGTCCAGTATGCTCAAGGATTTCATATGGCAACACAGCTCGACAGATGCCACGTCAAGGAAGGAATAACGGCTCACACCTGCAAGGAGAATCTTCTATATTGGAATATCATGCACATGAATTAGTTATGCTATTTGTTGTGTTAGTACTATTCTCTCTCACCTACGCCCTCTGTTTTCTCATCCTTGTCTTCTTCGGCTTTATTGTTTTTTTTTCAAAACTTGTAATTCCTTTGAAAAATATCAAATACAGATGTTGGCTTATTGTTGGAATATCTGGGCACATTTACTGTTTCATCGGTTTCACCACATAACATTAAAATATTAGAATAATATAATCTCATCATTTTAATAAATAATAGTTACATCAAAACTTTCAATAAAAAGAACAATAAATATCCTTAACTCTTAAACTATTACAATTTACAACAAGAGTTCATGACGAGGAAACAATTAAGTAGAAGTTAAATCTGAAACAAAAACATTTACAATTATATTACATATATAGAATTTAACATAAGTTACAACCCGGAACCACATCGAGCACATGACAACCGCCATATACTCAGGCTAAGGATACTCACGACACTCTTAACCAAACTCTGCAAGGGTAATTGAATATCCTTTGAAAACGTTAGGACAACACAACGACTATATTTTAAAAATCTCAAAACTCAAAGAAAATATTTGTAAATCAGTTTTAAACGTACTTCTATACTCATTTAAAACTTTATTGAAAACAAAGGTGCAGTGAATGAAATGTAATTGGCCGTGCAAGCTATTGATTGCTATGTTCAATATATACAGATTATAATTATTAACTTGCCAAGAATAAATGAAATCATATCCCTATAAACTTGCAGACGTTACAACAGATATATTTGACTGAATTTAAACATGACTGAAATTTAGCTTGCTAGCTGTCATCTTTCCGTAATACTCCCCCGCAAACTGATGGGGGGAACGACCTTCAGTTTGTTCTTTAAAGTCAAGAACCGTTGTTTAGACAAGGGCTGGGTTAAGACATCTGCAAGTTGATCAGCAGTTGGAATGTAAGCCACCTGTAGATTTTTATTTCGAACTTGATCTCGAACAAAATGAAAGTCAAGTTCAAGATGTTTGAACCGAGAGTGAAATACTGGATTAGTTGCCAAATATGTTGCTGACACATTATCACACTAGATTTTTGGTATGGCAGTAAGGGGTTGCTGAAGTTCACGAAGAAGGCATTGAAGCCAATAAACCTCTGATGCTGCTGATGCTAAGGCACGATACTCGGAATCAGTGCTGGAACGAGCCACAGTTTTTTGTTTCTTCGAACACCATGAGATGAGATTTTTGCCATGAAACATAGCATATGCTGAGGTACTTTTTCTGTCTAGTCTATCACTGCCCCAATCTGCGTTGGAGAAAGCAAGGAGGCATGGAGAATGTGAAGACTAGAGAAGGAGACCATGGTCTATTGTTCCTCTTAAGTATCGAAGTATTCGTTTCACCGCTTGCCAATGGTTAACTGAAGGGGAATGCATGAATTGTGCTGCCTTATTGACTGCCATTGTGATGTCAGGCCTGGTGAGTGCTAAATATTGTAGGGAACCCACAACTTGTCGAAACAGTGAAGGATCTTCAAAGTTGCTAGAAGAATCATTAGCTAATGTTGCTTGTGGAGAAGATGGCGTAGAAACAGGAGTGGCCTCATGCATTTTTACTTTTCGTAGAAGATCCCAAATATATTTTGATTGAGAGAGTTGAAGTCCATTTTGTAGCCAAGTGACTTCCATGCCTAATAAGTATGTTAGTGGTCCCAAATCTTTAAGTGTAACTGCTGACCCAAGTTGTTTAATGGTACCTTGAATAAGATTGGTGTTGGACCCTGTCAAAATTAGATCATCAACATATACAAGACAGTAAGCAGTATTGTTTCCAGAGGAATAAATGAAGAGAGAGCTATCAGCTTTGGATCCTTTGCAGCAATTTTTTTGTAGAGCTTGCGAAAGACAAAAATACCAAGCCCGTGGGACTTGTTTTAAGCCATATAAGGACTTCTTTAATGAACATACATAATGTGACTTATTACGATCCAAGAAACCTGGAGGTTGCTCCATGTAAACTGGCTCTTCAAGAGTTCCATGCAAGAATGCATTTGATACA
>JAOSBK010000006.1:2480379-2491655 GCA_027568895.1 Erythroxylum shatona | reverse complement strand
ACATACATACTGAATTTAACATAAAAGAAACGAGTAAACAGAGATTATAAATTGATAAATTATAAATTAACAAAATTATAATTACTATATAACGGGTAAACGGGTATGGGGGGTGGTATCCCCATACCCGCCCCGATACTCGACGGATATTTTTGCTAACCCCTCATACCCGTCCCACGGGTAAAAATTTGCTCCCCATACTCGCCCTCGTTGGGATAATTTTATCGGGTACCCATCAAATTCGGGTACAATTGCCATCCCTACATGTAATGCTTCAAACGATGTAGTGAGAAGAGGCAGACAATGCAAAAAATGAGAGATTCAGCCAAAGGTTGTTGACTATGATGCAACGAAAGTGGCAATTCCGAGACTAGACCAGACACGCTTGTAGTTAGTCTTCCTAGGAAGAAGTTTCTACGCTGGACAAAATTGTAATAAAAATTAAACAACATGGTCATTGAATTGATTAGAGGATCCTTGTCTTGAGCTCCTAAAACTTCATTATTTAATGCTCATTTTAAATTTAATATATTAATTTTAATTCATTTGAAGCCTCTTATTATTAATATTTAAAAAATTAGACTTAAAATTAGGTGTAAAACAAAATTTAAGATTTAAAAGTCTAATTAATATTAAATTATTATAAATTTGGTATATAATGAAGAGAAATATAATAAAAAACTATCTTTTTCAATAAAAGAAATTAAATATAACTAAAAAATAAGATTGCTAAATGAAAACTAACTAGTTTATTATGATTAATTAATAAATCGACTAATTTTTAATAATAAATATTATTAAAATAAATCAAAAAATTAGTCAATTTAAATTTTTTACGATTAAATTGATTAGTATTTTAATTATTTCATATTCTGTAGGTTTTATTTGAGTAAAAAAAGAGCTTTTGAAAACAAATAGAAAACTTTACTTTACATTATTAATTTAAGCAAAAATCAAGCTAATTTAGTGTAAAATTTGGAAAATTAGAAGGGTAATAAAGAGAAAATGAAACTTGGTCGTGGTATTGGGCAACAAGTGGTTACTATCTGGTAAGGTGTGATGTAGGAAGGAGACAGACCATGGTCGGCTCCGCCACCATGTAATACCTTTTCTTTAGCTCCTTCACTTATGGTAACTCAGCAACATTAGCTTTTACTGTTATTTTAAATAGGTATCTTTTGAGTCTTTTAATTTTTTTTATTTATCATTTTTATTTACTTATATTTTTATTTTTATTTATATTTGCTTACTTATATTTTTATTTATATTTATATTTGCATTCATTTATGTTGGTCATTTAAAAACAATCTTTCTATTAATTAGGAGTAATACTACATATTACTGAACTTTTTCAGACTCTACGTCTCAGCGAGATTTCTACTAAATATTGTCATTATTGTTGAGTCTTTTAATTAAAGATTATTTTTATTTTTAATTATTAAACGTAACTATTAAGTTTTTAATTTTATTCTTAATTTTACCAATCACTTAATACTATAAAAATTGTTTATTCATACATTTTAACTAAATTATTTGACGATGCTTGTATTTAAATTAAACGATAGCTCGATTAAAATAATTAATTGTAAATTTATTACAAAATTAAGCAAAATTTTTAACTTTTTGAGTCTTTTATATTTTATTTTAAATCATTAAACCTTTTAATTCATTCTAATTTAATTTATTTCTTAAAATTTACCAATCACTTAATATTATGCTTTGATCAATATTTTTACAAAAAAGTTGTTTTCCCGGCTCGAACAAATATATTAACTTTGACTTTAATATTATGATTGTTGTTAACTACAGTCGAAAATCAATTTCAGTGTATAATTATGATTAATAAGTTTGTCTAACTTAAATATTACATAACGAAAAACACATTTTAAAAATCAATTTATATAATTAATTATAAATTTTATAATAATGTTAATATTTTTTAACTTTTTGATTTCTTTTTATAAAAGGAAGATAAACGTTACAAATTACATGGTAACTTTTGGGTGATAGACCTCCGACTCATCCTCTAAGAGGATAAGTATGCATTTCTTAGGTGGGTGCTCAAAAGTGATCCCTAAGAAGAACTGTTCTGCATAATTTACTAGTCAGTTCGCACTCTGATTACCTTCTCGATGAATGTGCCTAATTATTACTCCCTCCTATTTAAAATAAATGTCGTTTTAGAGAGATTTTAATTATTCAAAATAAGTGTCGTTTGCGATTTTTCATGCATATTTATAATTTATTTCCAAAATTATCCTTTAATTTCTCTCACATCCTAATTATACAGATTATTTTTTTAAGGCAATTCAGCATGCAATTAATAAGGATATATCAAGCATTTCACTAATTTTTTTAATAAGTGTCTATTTCTTTAAAACGATACTTATTTTAAATAAAAAAAATACAACTTAATTACGAAAAAGCAATTCATGAATTTCCAACACTAAAAAAAAATTAAGGATATAGGTCGCACCGAAAGAGAAGAGAGCGTATTGGTCACCGTATGCGAATCCGGAGTTGGGATGTTTGAATCATAAATTGTTAAGTTGATGCAATTAAGACTGATAGTTAATCTTGATCACATTGGAAATGCGTAGTTTCCGATGTCAGGTCATAATAACGGAGTGGAGTTAGTACCATCAATCGCAAACGAAGAGCATGTGAGTCCTGATTTATGACGGTGACTATGAGAGAGGGAGGAGAGAGACAGTATACGCCAAATGGTATTGCCGAAGCTGACCTCTACGTCGGCCCGTAGGTTAGGGAAGGGATGGACCATTTGGTTTTGGTGCCATCACATGCCTTGTCACATCTAATAAGTTCGGAGGGATTGAGTCAGACAACATGCTTATTTTCACATATTCGATTTGATATTTGTACCCGAATACAATCCGGTCCAACTTAAAATTAACAATTTAGATTTAACTCGATGGAGGTTCAAATTGAATTAAGATTTATTTTTTTCAATTTAGAGACAAGTTCATATTCAAACTCTATAATTCGATCCGATCAAAAAATTGAATATATCATATATAAATAATGTCAGTTTTAAAATCATATTAAATTAAATAAAACCAAAAAATTGGACTTAACTTTTATCCGATTGGACTTCGAATCGTAAGTCTCAGGTGTAGACTACATGTCATCTTTATTTAAGATATCTTTGGTCTTATTTGGCAATTAACGGATTACATTGACTATTAGTTGATTCTATCAGCGGTTAGCTAACAGTGGATTAATATAATTTATTTAACTAGTCGATACTTCAATTATTTATTTAAAGATGTTTTATAAAATTAACTGTTTAGTATTAACTACTTATCTGTAAAACAACTTATGAGGGTATGACTTTAAAAAAGTTATAAGGATACGAGTATTAGTTGTTTATATCTTATGATTTTTTGAATATTCTCATAAGAATTTAAATAGAACAAAAGAAGTCTGCAACATTATTTTCTCCGATATTTTCCATCGAGTCTTAAGAATACCGAAAATCTTTTCAATACAAATTCTCAATGATAAACGAACTAGAATTAAAATTTTTCAAAATCTTCTTGGATTTGTACCACGAAGGGCCAACTATACAGCTTAAGAAATCACTAAAATTTCACTAAAAATAAACTTGAGAATGAAGTCGATCGGATTACATCAAGAGTTTTTTCTCAAAATTTTAACTTATTTGACTAATAAATATTTCAGTTGTTTATTTAAAGATGATTGATAAAATTAACTGTTTAGTATTAGCTGTTTATGTGTAAAATGGCTTACAAATATATGACTTTTAAAAAAATTATAAGGACATGAGTATTAGTTGTTTATATTTTAGTATTTCTTTGAATATTCTTATAAGAATTTAGATATAACAAAAAGAAGTCAGCTACATCATTTTCTCCAATATCTTCCATCGAGTCTTAAAAATACCGAAAATCTTCTCAATACAACATCTCAATGATAAACAAGTATTAGTTCATTGGTCCATGTGATCCAATTATATGAATATAACATAAACGTTGGCATTAGTTCGATATGTGTTCTTCTTCAAACACACTGAGGGTAGCAAACATTGGAGATACTATAGTTTAATGGGTAACTTTTTAAAATTTGTATAAACTAAATCCAATTTATATCTCTATCTTAATTTCTATCTTTTTCTCTATCTATCTCTATCTTTTTGAGTTATTTGTAATAATTTTTCGATATGATTGTCTTTTAGTCCATTAATTTCTTAGCTCAAATTCAACGGATTGAGTTCAATCCGCCAACCTAATTAATTGTTTACTAATCATAATTATTAATCAATTGACATAGTTAAACAACTAAAAAAACTTTTATGCCAAAAAATAGCTGACATTTACCAAAAAAAGGCCTTTGATTATAATTGAAAATTTAGGTTTGTATAGTTTGTCTGCAATTGACTAATTATATTTGAGTTCATTGGGTTTTTAATCAAGTTTGTAAGAGTTAGTTATAATACTATGAATAATATCAATTGTTTTAATTTTAAGTAATTTATTGCATAAATTTTAAAATACATAATTTATAAATTATTAAGTATATCCAAAGATAAGGTTTAAGTGCTACACCTAGATACATATATAGGACAAAGGACGCCTCTTATGTACTTGGAGAAACTTCGGAAAAATAATCTTTAATTTTTAAAATTTTTGAACATAAATTTTTTTTAATTTTTTTCAAAAAACCCACTTCGTTACAGTTCAGTTAAAATTTAAAAATAAAACATATGCAGTGGGAATATCAAATATGGACCAATCAAAATTTGGTATTAAATACTTTTTTATGTCATTGGCTATGAATTAATAAGTTCTTATTTGAAATATATAATAAAAAGAAAACTACATACCCTAACATTTTCAAAAGTATCTAATATTTTTAAATTTTTTTGATTTAGTGTTAAATTTTCTAAAATGTTCAATTTAGTGATCAAACTTTAAATTTTATATAAATTACGTTAAAATATTATTTTTATCGATGTAATTAATATATAGATATTAACGTAATATTTAACAAACACGTTACATTAATAAAAAAATTGTTCTGATTTATGTAAATTTTAAAAGATTGATAACTAAATTAATTTTTTTAAAAAATTAGATATTTTAAATAACAAAATTTAACTTTATTATATAATATATAAAAATCATTGTAGGGTGCAAATTTTATATTTTTGGGTTAAGCGTTGATGGTTGGGCTCTCTTAAGGAAAAAGACATGTTGGAGTAGTGAAATTGAATATTATGACTGGCCCAGCTACATCTCCATGACCGCTTCTTCACAGGGGCAAATGTCTAGGAAAAGTAAAGCACTTGGGAATTGGATTTGATCTGAAATTAATAAATAAAATAAATAAAACTTACTTTGATTAGAATTAAAATCAATAAATAAATTCATTTTAACTACTAAAATTTGAATTTTAAAATTTAAGAAATAATTTTTAGAAACTTTATTAAATTGAGTTAACATTCACAAATAAAATATATTTTAATCAAAATTCAAATTTATTTTTTAAAAGTTTAATTTTTTGAAACTGTATAGTCTGACCTAAAATATCAATATTTTTTTTGTTTAAAATAAAATCAAAAAATCAACTTAATTGCTAATAAATAATTAAAAATTTTTAGTCAAGGGTCAAAGGCCATGCTGTAAGGGATCTAAGGAGTATCAATTTTGACCCGATCTATCTGGCTCGGCCCGATTTTGGCCCAAAATTTTCAGGCTACGGGTGGGCCATTGGCTGAGCTAGGCAGAGTACGGCCCGTGGCCAGACTGAAATGTCAAAATGATGTCATTTTTAATTTTTAAAAACAATATAATCTAATGGGTCGAGCTTGCTCGGGCCCCATCCATTCATGGGTCGGACCACGAGTCGCTCATAGCCCGACCCAACTCAGCCCATTGACATGCATAGATAGGGATGACAATGGATAGAGTTCGGTTCGGGTATTACTCTACCCATATTTATATCCATTTTTATGACTTATTTCATTATTCATTTAAAATCCATTGGTTTTTACGATTAACTACTCATATCAAAATTCATTGAATTGTTCGGACTTTGAGATATCCATCGGATTGTATATCACATAAAAATATAACTTCTAAATAGAAAATATAAAGAGTAGATTTTTCCGAACGCTCCAAATCAAAATTACTTTAATAATAATAAGTAAAGATTTTGATTTGTATGTCTTTAAAAAATCATAATATCTAGTACAAAGATAACATATATTTTTTACAATTATGAACTAGAACAAAGATAGAAATATCTAAAGCTTCAAATTGTCTTTCCATGAACTCCACAACATTTAAAACTCCATCTCCATATCATTTGCATTATTATCATCCTATAAAAAAATAAAAAATGTTAACAAATATAGTCAAATTATAAGTTAATTTAATATTTAAAGTAAAAATGAATAAATGATGAGAAATAAATAAACCTAATTTCGTTATAATCATTGATGAGTTCATCTATTGGAAAAAAAATTGCCAAAAGATTGAGTGTATAAAAGATTGAAGATGTAAGAGAAAACGTCACCATTTGAAGGAATTAATTAAGATAGTCTCCTTTGAGAACTCTAATGTCACATATGGAATGACTAAATGGAAGGGACTCCTTTTACCTAAAAACAGGTGAGAACTGAAGAATAAAATAGAGATTTTATTTGAAGGAATTAATAAAGACAGTCTGTTTTGAGAACTCAAATGTCACACATGGGATGACTAAATCGAAGGGACTCTTTTTACCTAGAAAAAGAAGAGTATTGCGGCGTGAAGTAGGAATTATGAATTTTAAGGATATTCCTTTTCAGAAAATATTAATATTTTATTATATTTAATAATAAATATTTAAAAAAATAGAGTTAATAAAAAAAGATCAAGTATAAGTATCTATCATTTCAAGTTATCATTAGAACCATATCCAAATTCACATCCACATTCTTTTCTTAACATCCATTTAAAATCTATTTTTTTAACTTCTATGTATAATTTTTCGAGTCAAGTGGTACAAATATTAATCGAATTGAAAACTCACTGCCATTCTTATGTATAGATATAAACACAGTCAAACGGTTTAAATTAAAATTGACCGGATTAATACCATTACTTTTAAGTGCAAAAAAAAGGGATTTGGTCACATGAGTGTTCAACTCCAAGCTCGACAAGAAATATTGTTATATATATACACTCCATCATAATTATCTTATGTACATAAAATTTTTTAATTCTATCCTTAATCAGTCCACACCCCTATTCCTATTCATTCAACAACAATAATAACAATCCACTAAAAATCTCGTGTAAAATCTGAAAAGGTCCAGTAATATACTACAACTTTATATCTAACTATTCCTATTCATTCAAGCACCTATATTAATAACAGAATTTAATAGTTAAGCTAATCATTAGCTCTTACAATTACTAAACCAATTGATTTTCACTAACTTGCACACAAATGCTTCAAGCAAGCAACTAGAATAGGATATGAAATGGCATGAAACAAGGATACTTCTTCTTGAGTTTTTTCACCCTGCTGCTGTTAGATCTGCCAGATGATGTACCTATATCATGACAATTTGAAGACGAACCCTCATCTTTGCAATCTGTCATCTGATCTCTCACCGCATTCTGCAAATTTCTGTCGTCAGGATCATTACGGGCATTAGTCGAACATCCCGTAACGAGATTAGTGCGACGAGATGATTCATTGGTTGGCATGCCGCTGATAAAAGTTCCTGCAGCAGATTGTCTAATGCAATCAACTCCCAAGTAATCATAATGCATGTATGTACTCAAAGGTTCAAGGTAGCGTAATGTTTTAAAGCGAGTAGATTTTCAGGAGAGGTGGTTCTAAAGGAACTTCCTGCGGAAAATCCTGCATGTCCTTTTAGGAAAATTATGGAACTGCAGAAGAAATGCATGAAACATGAGTATTATTCTTTTCCTGAAGCAAAAATAGTAAATATACACCTGGAGAAGCTGAAGTCATAAGCTGCTCATCCGGTCTGATAGATGCAGCAACATGGTTACTTCCCCTTTCCAGGTCTTGCAACAGAGCTAATGAATCAAAATATTCATCTGATGACATAGTCATGCAGCTTGAATTATCTGAGCTCGAGGAAGGTGATGCTGGATTATCAAGATCCAGCATTTCCAAGAAGTCACCTCTAGAAAGATAATCATTTTCAGGTGAAATTCCCATTACATGATTCACTGGTCTTCCCGCTACAGCTAATTTTGTGGTTTCATCATCCCTGATTGTCTACAAAAAGATTACTAGACTTTAATACACATATAAATGTACAGCGGAAACTGTTTTTTGATAGAAAAATAGCAAATCAAATGTTTCAATTTTATGCTTGAAATTTCTTAGCAGTCACAAACAGTTTCAGTGTCACAATTCGAGTAGTATAGGATCAAGGTTGGTGCACCTCATGTTTACTTGTAGAACCAGAGTCGTTGACGTTGTCATTTGCTTGAGAAACTAATTGCTGC
Organism: Erythroxylum shatona; assembly: GCA_027568895.1. Taxonomy (NCBI): domain Eukaryota; kingdom Viridiplantae; phylum Streptophyta; class Magnoliopsida; order Malpighiales; family Erythroxylaceae; genus Erythroxylum; species Erythroxylum shatona. Next base: position 2,483,139 of record JAOSBK010000006.1, on the reverse strand, counting down.
TCTCCAACATATGTCCCTTCTTCACTTCTAAGAAAGACTCTAAATAGTGAGGTTGCCTCCTGAAACACGTACAACCAGATTGACAGTTGACTGACTGGTTGGGTGGAAAGGAAAAGAGAACGAAAACTTTACAGAATAGGCTTACAGTGCTCGTATACTCTGAAAATTACCTTTTCTTTGCTGTTTTCAACAAGTCCCTTCCGAGCCATCCAATACTCTTCCATTAACCAATCTGTTTTACATCCATCAGGAACTTGGCCTTCAAAGAATTCAAATGTGGTTCTCCAGCCAGTGAAGGTAGAGTCAGAGAATAATTTGCAGGGCTCGCCTTTAACCTTCCAGACTCCAAGTTCTGTATTCTCAATCCCCTTGGCCCGGATCAAGTACCATATTTTCTCTGAACAAATATCTCCCATAAGCATTTATTTTACACTCAAGGCTGTGTTAGAAAATCATTCCTATATGCAACTCCAGCTGGTAATTCTTACATGGCAAGATGCAACAGATGAACAAAGCAATGAAATAGACACTGAATTTCAAATTCTTTGTCAAGGAAAGATTCATGTTCTTGAACGAAGTTGTCATGTCTCCCAATTTTTCACTTGAATGAAAAGAAAATAGTTCTTACTAGGTAAATTTGATGGCGCATAACGGTGGGGAATCACATCAGGGACCACATTGCTGGGAAGAGGACATCCTCTAATCATATTCAACAAAGACATATAGATCTCCTCGGCACGACAATCAAACTCTATGTCAGCAACTGGGAAAGCTGTTGGAGGACACATGATGGTTCAATCCAAGGGGAATGCAAGCAGAACTTCAAAAAAAGCGTTTGCTGTTCAAAACAATATAAGGGAGGTAAGACAAAATGCAAGAGAACAAAATGATGGGAGAAAAACAAATTACTCTTCAAGAATGCACCAAGAATTCGAATACCAGCTATTTGATGATTTGATTTCCAGAAGTTGGATAAGAAAATGTGGAGGAAAGAGAGAAATAAGTAGAAGATAGATAACACATGCTCGTGCCAATTCCATAATTGAACATTTGTAAGTGAAGATATAATGATATGTACAAGATCCAGTTATACCAGCATATTCATAAACGTGAAGAAGCCCCGGTCAAATCTTTGATTAACTGGTGATAAGAAGTTCAGAAAATTGAGTTTACATTCAAGCAAACCTGCTATAGACAACTATTATAATTGAGAAGAACCAATCTGATAACCGAGTATGAAACTACTGTATTTAAATTTATCAATCCGACACCTTTGATCCCTCAAAGAACAGCTTAATCAAGCATATTTGCGTCAGGAAGCAATGCTAGGGTGTATATTTTGAGGGAATGAGACAAAAGATTAGGGTTTCTGGGTCAAAAATGTCTCTTTTACCTTAGTGTCACTCTATGGTCTCACAGGATGGGCAGGAATAGTATAATAACACTAAATACACACAGAAAAAGAATCCAATATTCATAGATTTTCATTAAATTGGAGTTTTCCGAGTTCCAACAAGCTGGGCAGGTGGAAAACCTTGTAAACTTTAACTGTTCCTTACTTCCATTTTCTCACGATCTGAACAAAGGGCTCACAAACATAAACCAACAGCGGGAGTAACACTTCAAAGGCGAGACTGGAGAGTGATACTAACCAAGAAACGCCAAGATATCGAATTTTGAGACGAAGCTCATAACAAAATCCATATGAAACAGCACCAAACACAAAATCAAGCATTGTTTTCTCAGAAACTAAGCCATAAACTTCCAATTATGTTCCCATAATCCAAACAGGAGAAAGACGACAGCCTAATCGAAGATATGCACGAGAACTATAAATAATGACGTCATCAACTTAGCTAAGCACAAGAATATACCAGAATCAAGGATTGAACTGTAAACCAAAATATGAAGCATCTGAAGCTCAAACCTTTTCAGAAGAGAGCCACAGGAGATGATATCCACTTGCTCATTTACTTCCAGACTAAACAAACTGAGGCATATATATAGGCAATTGAGAGTAACCAACGGTTTCTTAACCATGGTTAAGCACACAATTAACTGATCATTTAAGGTTTGTGGCTTATCTTCATTGGTGAAGCTCATGCAAGCCACTCGGACGTACTGTGGTTTGACCAACCCTCGATGTCCCCGGTCCACTGTAACTGGAAGTTGTCTCTTCCGCGAAATTTCTTTTATTATAAATAATACTACTGTTACAAACCATACTTTGGACTCAAAAGGTGAAACGCTTACTACGCCCCTACACTCCAGTTTGATATTATGTGAGGGAGGTAAATTACGGTTTGATCCCAGCCAGCTTCTCGAAAAGGCGGCCCAGTGTTCGGTGCGCACAAGGAATCACCGCATTAGATGAGCTCCCACACTGTTGCCGAGACTCAAACCCGAGACCTTGAACCCACTTTCCTTCCCAATGACTAATTGGGCTACCCGCGTGGGCTATTACAAACCATACTATTGTTACAAACCCAAGTCGCTGGTAAGTTAGTACGAGGTCCTTTTGACTTAAGTGAAGTTGTGGATTTGAATTCCTCTCATGTATATAATTATTTAAAACTTGGAGTCAGAGTTTTACCTTCCGTAAGGGATCTATCCCGTTCGAGTGAGAATTAATATGAATGTGGATAGCTTAAATGTGTCTTTTCATAATTGAGATCATCCTAAGACACTTCGTGGGCAACTAAAAAAAACTACTACTACTACAAATAAACTTAATTGAAAATTAAATAAAATCGAAAATTT
>JAOSBK010000006.1:2468065-2480279 GCA_027568895.1 Erythroxylum shatona | reverse complement strand
AGGTAAATTACGGTTTGATTCTAGTCAGTTTCTCAAAAAAGCGGCCCAATGCTCGTGCGCACAAGGAGTCACCACATTGGATGAACTCCTACACTGCTGCCGAGACTCGAACCCGACTCACTTTCCTTCCCAATGACCAATTGGGCTACCCGTGCGGGCTATTACAAACCATACTATTGTTACAAACCCAAGTCACAGGTGAGTTGGTACGAGGTCCTTTTGACTTAAGTGAAGTTGTGGATTTGAATTCCTCTCATGTATATAACCATTTAAAATTTGGAGTCAGAGTTTTACCTTCCGTAAGGGATCTACTCTGCTCGAGTGAGGATTAATCTGGATGTGAACGGCTTAAAGGTATCTTTCCATAGTTGAGATCATCCTAAAACAGCTCGTTGGCAACTAAAAAAAAACTACTACTACTACAAATAAACTTAATTGAAAATTAAATAAAATCGAAAATTTTAAAAGAATATTATTCCTATATATTTAAAATTTTGAATTCTAATTATAAAATAAGATTGTTAATTAAAAATTAATTAATTAATTTTAATTTATAAAAATTAACTAGTTTATAAAAATCGACCAGAGATAGCAGTCTTAACTTGGCCAGCCCAAGTTTGGCCTGGGTAGCCTAACTTGTTGTTTGAACGATATCGTTTTGTCAAGGGGTGCTTGTTTGGAAGTAAGGGGAAAAAGATATGGGTGTGAAATGAAAATTCATGTTTGGTATCAACGGAGATAATACTTTCATTCCCCCATTTTCATCAATACTCTATTCCTCTGGATCATCAGAGAAATGAGATTCATTGTTGGCTATATTTTATTCCCATTATTTACTATATTCATTCATATTTTTATTCCCGTTACTTTATGTGAACCAAGTACCTTCTCAATGAGTTACTGATCCGGAACTGGGTTGTTCTACCTCGACACACTTATCGCGGGAGTAATCGCTGCGTCGACTGGCTTGCGGCGCATGCTTTTACCTTGAGCCTAGGGCTCACCTTTTTTGACATAGCACCTGTTGGGTGTGCCACTCTCTTTCTGGCGGACTTAGATGGGGGTCTCCTCCCCAACATACTTTGTAATTTGACTTTTATTTTATGATTTCCCTTATAAAAAAAAAAGTGTAAATTGTCGTCGTAGACAAGACCATGGGATGAGTTTGACTGTTTGATTAATTAATAATTTGATTAATTTTCAATAATAAGAATAACACCTAAACAGTTGAAAACCAAATTTATTGGTAGACTGAAAAAATTAATTCTATTTTTTTAATGATTCCTTATGACCCAAATTTTCTCACGTGGGAAGACTTTGGATGTTTTCTTTCTATTCAATTTCTCATTTTCTCTACTTTCCCAAATGAAATTAATACTAATATCGAGAAAGATGAGATTTAAAATTTTATATTTTTTGTGATTATTTTAATTTAGTGATAAATTTAAAATTTTAATTTAATTAATTAATATTTTTAAAATTTGTATAAATAATATTAAAATATTTTTTAATGATATAGTTAATAGATAAATATTCATGTCAATATTTTAAAAAACGAACCAATTAGGTTAATTTAATAGTAACAACTTTAAATCGATCAACTTTTTAATTCGGTTTTTAACTTTCTGTTTTAATTTAGTTTAATAACTTTTTGTTGTAAAAAATAATCAGATTATTAATTAATCTGATCAGTTTTTACAAACCAAAATAGATTGATTAATTTCTATTTGATAGTCTCATTTTTAATTAAACTTTAATTTTTTATAAGTAAAGATATAATTTTTCAATTATTTTTATATTTTTAATTTTATTTAATTTTAGTCGATTTTATAACGGTTTAATACTGATTAGACTTTTTAAACCTTAAACTTCTTGTCTTATTAGTTTAATTTTCAGTTTGTTTATTTAAACATTATTTTTTATGCATGATACATTATTAAAAAATAATTTTTATTTTATTTATACAAAATTTAAAATGTTAGTCATTAAATTTAAATTTTTAATAAATTTGAAAAGATGTTAAAGGTTATTTACTACTTAATTTGGTATCTTAAATTTTAGCATTAAACTAAATATATTTTTTTATTGTTGAGATTGTAAAATTACATTCAAAATTAAATCTTTGTAAAGATTTTAAAAAATTGAATGAGTTTTTAAAATATTTTTTATTTTTTCCTTTAAATATAAAAGCCTTAGGTTGTAAAGAGCTCGCCGCCGATTAGCGCCGCCAGGTGAGTGACGCGTCGGAAGTTTGCTTACGTTGTTTGAATTAACGTTCGATTTCTGAATCTTGAACTGTGTATGTGACAGCAATTGATACATATGTTATTGAGGGTACATGAACGCTTGATGAGAAGTGTCGATGTTTTGGCGGCAACGAGAGAATTGAAGAATGACGTTGATTCTTTGGGGATAAGCAGAGGAGTCACGCCTGATATCAATTGTTCGCTTATCGAAGTCGTTAGGGTTTAGCAAGCTCGTCTGTATGAAATAACTCTCCGTATTCCTCAAGATTCAGGATCCAACTATAAAAATTGGAGTTGGGTTTTCGCCATTTTTCCTCTTGAGCTTGTTTTTTTAACAAAAGTTTGAAATTTTCTGATACAGTTTTGTTCTTTGTCTCTCAGGTTCTTCATGTGCTCAACGCAGTACACTGAGGGTGGTTCCTGTGTTCAATAATCCGGTTGTTAACGAGATGGGGATTGAGGTGGTAGCAGAATTTTTGTATAGGAAGTATATAATAGCTAGAGAGAGCTGTTTCTATATGGTATTTTACGTTTCTAACGTTCTTCTTTTCAATAAAAGTAGAATAAATTCTTGATTTTTAGAAAGTCAAACGCACAATGTTCGTAACTGCTTTTTTGTGCTAGAGAACTCATCGAAGTCACTCTTGTATGTACTAGTGTTTGTCTATTTAAATGGTTGGTCTTACATGCCTTTCCACAATGTTGAAGTCTGATCTGGGGCAGATTGGGCAGATTCACAACTTTATTCTTGGTAATTATTGAACTTTTCAACTGACTTGCACTTGTTTGTGTTGATTCTGTGCTTGGAAGAAATTTTCCTTGGTAGTAACAAAACTTTAATTCCAAAGCAAATGCCTAAACTGAGCAGAAGTTGCTAGATTATCTGTAGCTTGTTATGCTCTGCAGTTAAGCTGTTCTTTATTTAGTCAGCATCATGCAAGATATCACCGAAACATCATAGGATTCCCTAACGACTATAGAAATTCTTCCTTCTGTTTGCCAATTGAGGAAATATCCTCATCAGCTAGTCCTGTGGTTCACATGGTTAAGTCTGGTTTTGATAGTCAAGCAGTATGAACTGAAAAATGGAAACTTTACATTCTGACCATATATACTTGGATAAAAATGCTTAATCCTGTGCCATGCCAGGAGAATTATTGGCTTGTGCATAAAAGTTACTGTCAGATCTACCTTATTAATGACAATGCTTGGTTGTATTCTGATGTAGCTGAGCCTTATTGTAGATTCAATCCCATTGTGATTGATCCACCCCGGGAGCGTGCAAGTTCGTGCCAGAAACTCAAGTAATCATGTGCATATTTGCCTTTGAGCTCCTTGAATCTTTTTGGTTTGCTAGCATCTCAAAATGTGTATTTCTCATGATCATGATGGCTTTCTTAAAATCTGAGCAAGTTCGCTAGCAGCTAAAATGGTGTATTCCTGAAGAAACTGATTTAATTTCAAGAAACTTTGCATTACGAACATGGAGGTTCCTAATGTGGTTCTAGGTATCCTACTTTGACAAACCGGCACCCACTTTTTTTTCTTATCAAGCAACTTATTCGTGTAGATGGAGCACTTGGGCGACCAATAGGGGAGAAGTTGCGAAAATTTGTCTATAAAAAATTATCACCGGCACGGAGGTTCTGTAACCTAACCAGTTTCTATTTGTTATTGGTTCTCTTCATATCTCCAGTTTTCATGGTGATTGGTTTGCGAATCGGTACACCAATGATTTGGTTGTTTTCAGGCCACAGGTGAAAGCAGATGCTTCATTGAACAATGCTTTAGACCTCTTTCATCATAAACCTCACAAGTGCCTTTTATTGGGCTCCTGTCATGGAAAGGTTAGAGCAATCCACTCCATGTTTCGGGCTGTAAATCATTAGTCAGTTTCTCTTAAATTGCTTGTTGCTAGAGTTCATAATGTGGAACTTTTCTTTCTTTAGGGGAATGTTCAGGCTCCAGGTTCTGAATGGCTGTCTAGCCTGAGACCTGTGAAAAATTGATCAGGTCATTATCAGCACCCCAGGAGACTACTCCTGAAAGCCCCCTATTGAAGGTAAATTGCTGAGTTTTGGCATGACAGTTTGTTAATCGTTAATTATGATAGTTTTTGAAGCTATGAAACTGATATTTTGGTCTAATCATGTCAAAATCAGGTTTTTAGCATTTGAACATATGTTAACCAGAATAAGTTATTCTTTCGTTCTCTTCGTAATAATAGGGATGGCAATGCCAAGTCTGGCCCGAGTTGGTGCTACTGTTGGAGACTAGGTCCAGCCCGAGGTGCAATCGGGCCCGAAACTAAACCCTAGTTGGCCCAATCCGAGCTTTTTTAAAGATAAAATATAAAAATGACATGTTTTTGATGTTTTGTTTATATGTGTCGGGTCGGGTGGACTAAGCCAGACCCTTTTTTGAAAATTTTATATTAGACTTAGTTCATGAGTTAGGACCGATTTTATATAAAAGTAAGGTTACGTATTATTAGACTTTTCTAAATTTTATATGTTAACAGTTTATTTTGAATATTGTTGTTATTATTGTTGATATTTTTAATTTATTAAATAATTCTTTTTATTATAATTGGAGTATGCAACAGCCGGGTTCTCCTCATAATTGGAGGTCGTTCGTCACTCTTATGTATGTTCATTGTACTGGTCCTCAGTCACGCTGATCCGACGGTGACAACGACCCTCTCCGTGGGCCCCGCAGAAACTACTGGACCCCACTTTATAAAGAATCATTACTTCATTACAAGACAGGTTCTTCTAAAACAACCTTGCACGCGGCAAGCCCCCACTTTCTCCTCCTCCTGTCCTAACAAAATAATCTGTGCGTATCAGACCACGCTTATACTGTGCACCCGCGACCGTCACCAACGTTGAATCGAATCTTCCAACTGAATGATTTGTTTACTTTTTACATTTAAATAACATTGGAGAGACTGTTCTTCGTAGTCACGAACACACCGTAACCTCTTTGCACTTCCCCTTTCTTTTTTGCTTTTTCTTCTTCACACACAGAAAGAGAGATTCTTCTTCTTCTTCTTCTGCTATACATACATAACATACTTTGCAGTGTACAATCGAAGTCCTCGTGACCGCTTCTTCTCTGCTGTTTCCTTCTTCGACCTCAGCTCGAAGTTTCTTCATAGTGTTTCTTGCCAGGAAATGACGTCAGACGGCGAGACATCGGCGGCGGCGGCGGCGGCGGCGGCAGTGGCGGGAAGGAGGAAGCCGTCGTGGAGAGAGAGGGAGAACAATAGGAGGAGAGAGCGGAGAAGAAGAGCTATAGCGGCGAAGGTGTATTCGGGCTTAAGAGCTCAAGGGAATTACAATTTGCCCAAACACTGTGACAATAATGAGGTCCTCAAGGCTCTTTGCGCTGAGGCTGGTTGGGTCGTTGAAGAAGACGGTACCACTTATCGCAAGGTACTTTGGATCTAATGTTGTTTCTTGAATTTGATTTGTTTCTGCTGCTGTTTTTGTTCTTAACTTGGAAAGGAACTGGTTTGTTTCATTTGGATCAAGTGGATTTCTGTGAATTTTGGACTCTTTTAGCAAGAATTATAAGTGGGTTAAATTGGTACTGATTGCTGGTTTTGGATTTAGTCACCGGTCAGTTTAGCAGGGTCGCTTTCAATTTTAAGGAATTGAAAGTCTCTCTTACCCGGTTCCTCTTTTGTCCAAGGCTTGTGAATTGTGGCTGAAATTTAAAGTGAAAGAAGTGGGTCTCTATAGGTGGAAGGTTGATTTTAACAGTTAGCTGGTTATAGTTAAAGCCAATTGAATTAAGCTATAAATGATGATTCTTGTGTTGTTTCAGCTAGAACAGGAGTTTGATAGTTGTCTGATTGAAGTAAACATGATTGTTGCAGGGATGCAAACCACCTCCAATTGATATAGTAGGCACATCCACAAGAGCCACCCCATACTCTTCCCAAAATCCAAGTCCATTGTCTTCATCATTTCCTAGCCCAATTCCTTCGTACCAAGTCAGTCCCTCCTCTTCTTCGTTCCCTAGCCCTACTCGAGTTGACAATAATGCATCTTCCAATCTCCTACCTTTCCTCCGAAATGTCATTCCTGCTTCCCTCCCACCTCTCCGAATCTCTAACAGTGCACCTGTGACCCCACCTCTGTCATCCCCGACTTCAAGAAATCCGAAGCCAATTCCCTGTTGGGAGACCATTGCCAAGCAATCCATAGCCTCCTTGAATTACCCTTTCTATGCAGTGTCTGCACCAGCTAGCCCAACTCACAGGCAGTTTCATGCTCCTGCTACTATACCTGAATGTGACGAATCAGATGCATCCACTGTCGAGTCCGGTCAGTGGATAAGCTTCCAAAAGTTTGCACCCTCTATGGCTGCTGCAATGCCAACCTCACCAACTTATAACCTTGTCAAACCTATGGCTCAGCAAATCCTATCCGGTGATGCCATGAAAAAGAATGAGAGGGGCATGGATTTTGAGTTCGATGGCGGACAGGTGAAGCCTTGGGAAGGGGAGAGGATTCATGAGATAAGATTGGATGACTTGGAGCTCACACTTGGAAACGGAAAGGCGCAGAGTTAGAGTTGGACAGACAGACAGACATTGCTAGAACTCATGGTGAGGAAATGTAAAAACTTGAAAGTTAAGTTATATCTAGATTGCTGAACAACAGAATTTGTTGGTCATGGTGCCAGATATTTCAGTTGGACGTGCATATCTTGAACCAGTTTGGTTCTTAGGAAGAAATATAGTTTCATGTTGGTTTATAATTTGTCTTATTGTAGTTTTGCATTTTCTTTACCGAATGCAGCTAAGAATTTGTCACCTCAAATGCTTGAAGTCTATGCACAAGCATTACCTGTAAATACTGTAGGAGGTCTCAGTGGCCTTCTCTTCTTCTACTGTTTTGGTATCAGAAAACCTTCTTCGTGGACTGATCATCAACTTTCTAGTTGTATGGTCTAAGGTGGTGTGGATGTTCTTCCCATGGCTGATTCTACAACCCAAGCATGTTATATCTGGACCATAACTCACAAAAATGAGTTGGTACTTACCTGGCAATTACAGATATATCAACACGTTCGCTTAATACTAAAATGAAAAGGAAGAATTATAATATGCACATCCATATTTTTAATAGCCATTGATGTGTTGATCATCTCCATCAGTTCACCTGAGTTTCCGATATTGTTTATAATAGGTGCACGTGGTTTTTCTTTGTTAATCCTTCAAGTCGTATGCTATTATTTGCTGGAGTCCCTTATCGAATTATAGCCTATCGTCAACAAGGCATGTGCTCAAATATTGCTAAAATGGTTTTTCTCATGATTGTGAACATAGCCAAGGGTCAATGTTAGGTTACGTTTGGTTGGGCGTAATATTTTTAATGGAATGGAATACGATGAAATGTAATGGAATGAGCTATAATGAAATGAAATGTAAATAAATTTAATATTAGAAAATTGTTATTTGGGAGGAATAAAATGTAAAGAAATTGAAATACTGAAGAAAATTGACTTGAAATGGCTACATATTTTATGCAGTGATTGTACAATATTATATACAGATCTACAAGAGTCAATCATTGCTTGTTCTATGCTTAAAGACCAGCTATTCTTAATTACAGCTATCCACATGTTTTGGCTAAACTATAAGCAAGAATAATTCTTAATACTACCCCTCAAGTTGGTGAGTGAATGTTATGAAGTCCCAACTTGTAGCGCAACGTTGTAAATTGATACTTTCCCAGAGCCTTTGTGAATATATCAACGAGTTGGTGACGTGTTGGTACATATGATGGACTGATCATCCCTGATTGCAACTTTTCTCAAACAATGTGGCAGTCTATTTCAATGTGTTTCGTATGTTCATGAAACACAGGATTAGATGCAATATGTAAGGCTGCCTGATTATTACAATATAGAGGTGCAGGGGCTGTCAATGACACTTTCAAATCTTGAAGAATGTAATTTAGCCAAGTTAGCTCTAAGCAAGTGTTCGCCATGGCTCGATACTCGGCTTCTGCTGATGATCGAGAAACATTTGTTTGTTTCTTAGATTTCCATGATATGAGTGAATTTCCAAGAAAGATATAATATCCGGTCACTGATCTTCTCGTGGTACGATATCCACCCCAATCAAAATCACAAAAAGCCTTTAATGAGAGATTGTTACTAGAAGACAAGAGTAAACCTGGGCCTGGAGTTCCTTTGATGTATTTAAGAACTCGGATTGCAGCATCCCAATGTGGTTTACGTGGTTGTTGCATAAATTGGCTCAACGTCCGAACTGAGTAAACAATATCAGGCCTTGTGACAGTAAGGTAGATTAACCTTCCAACAAGTCTTCTATACTTAGTTGGATCATTTAGCAAAGCCCCATCTATGGGTGTTAATTTTAAGTTCTGCTCCATCGGCAATTTCTCTGGACGAGTACCTGTAAGTCCTGTATCCTCCAAAATATCCAGTGCATATTTTCTTTGAGACATAAAAATCCCATTTTTGGATCGGGAAAGCTCAATTCCCAAGAAGTATTTCAAGTTACCTAGATCCTTGATGCGAAAATCTGTGAGTAGACGTTCCTTGAGAGATCTTATTTCACTGGGATCATTTCCTGTTAGGAGAATATCATCTACATAATGAGTATAGCAGTGAATGAAGTACCGTGTGCCTTTGTGAAGAGGGAGTAGTCTGTTTTGGAGTGTTGATAACCGGCCTGTTGAATGATATCTGAGAATGTGGAAAACCAATTCCTTGAAGCTTGCTTTAAACCATAAAGCGACTTGTTGAGCCGACACACAATGTTCTCCCCCTGTCGACGAAGTCCTGGAGGTGGTTGCATGTAAACAGTTTCATGTAAATCCCCGTGAAGGAAAGCATTTTGCACGTCTAGCTGATGAGTGATCCAATTTCTTGCAGTAGCAACCGTGAGGAGGCACCTGAGGGTGGTCAGTTTTGCAGTAGGAGAAAATGTTTCACTGTAATCGACCCCTTCAACCTGTGTATAGCCTTTGGCGACGAGGCGTGCCTTATATCGCTCAATACTGCCATCAGAGTTATATTTGATTTTGTAAACCCATTTGCGGCCGATGGGTTTGTGACCAGGAGGAAGGGGAACCAAACTCCATGTATGATTTTGTTCTAATGCGGCCAGTTCTGCATTCATAGCCTCTACCCAATTCGGATCCATGATAGCTTGAGCATATGAAGTGGGTTCTTTGTGAGCTGTAATGTTAGCTAGGAAAGCACGATGAGGGGAAGACAAACGGGAATAAGATAAAAAGTGTGAGAGAGGATACCTTGTACCTTGCGATGGACTTAAGCCTAGGGTCAAATGAGTGGCTGGAGCTTCAACGTCGTAGTCATCATGCCATACCGGAGTGAACTTAGGACGAATGGATTTGCGCAAAGGCGGAGGTGGAGATGGGCGACGATCAGATTGGTTAAGCGTGGGTTCAGATGAAGAAGAAGATTCAACTTCAGGTTTATGTGAAGATGTTGTCTCAACAGGTGTGGTAGACTTAGCTGGATGTAGAGGAAAAGAGGGTGATGGTATATCGATGGCCAAGTTTGGCAGAACAGACTTAGTGGTTTATGGAATGGGATGTTGTGAGAAAGGGAAAGTATCTTCATGCCAAGTTTTGCATGCCAAACATTTGCATTAACATGAGCAATATTTGCTTTAACTTGATCTAAACCAGTGTTAGGAATGAGAGAACTTAAAGCTGTACAGTCTTTAGGAAGAAACGCAGAAGATACCCTGGGTGATTTAGACTGGAGTCTTTGTTGTGTGGTAGATGTAGGCTGGGTAGATGATGCTTTAAGGCTATAAAGGCCATTCTGAAGCACTCCTCGAAGCAGAATCATTCCTGAAACCTTGTCCTTAAAGAGACAACACTCATCAGAAAATTCAACTACAATTTTATTATCCTTTGTCAATTTTGAAATGCTCAAAAGATTTTTTGTTATGGAAGGCACATGTAGTATTTGTTTTAAAGCTAGAGGTAGATGTGTGTTATCATGAAATTGAATGAATGATGAACCAATATGAGATATAGGTAAGGCATTACCATTTGCCACTGTTAGTTGCTCCTTGCCACCATATTTTGAGCCAATGGACAAGTTCTGAATATCTGCTGTAACATGGTTTGTAGCACCACTGTCTACAAACCATGTGGTGTTGCTTGTAGGGTCTGAAGCAGTATAGGGCTGATTGTGAGTAAGAAAGGTCTGAGGAGAGTTGTGTGTAGACTGAGAGCTCCCCTGAAAATTAGACTATGAATTTTGAGATTTCCAAGTAGACTGTGTACCTTGCCATGATTAATCGAAGTGTTTGTAGCATTTTAGCGCGTCATATCCTGGTTTCTGACATAACTGGCAGAAAATACGAGAGTTGTCAGACCATCTTCCTCCTCTGCCACAACCTCCTCGGCCTCTAGAACCAGTACATCCTCCTTGATTGTTATTTTTGGGCTGATTGCTATAGTTAGCAAAATTTGCAGCAGGTGCTAGGATATTGGTGTGAGAGACAGTGTTTAATTATTCTAGTCGGATTTCATGCATCATTAAGGAGTATTGTGTTTCTTGAAGGGTGGATAAAGTCATAGTATGAGTTAAAAGAACAACCACAAGGTCATATTCACGCCCTAGACCATTCAGTGCACTAAGAATGAGCTCATGTTCAGTTACAGAATGTCCTGCCAAGAGAAGAGCATCTCCCATTGATTTAATATTTTACATATACTCATTGATTGTTAATGATCATTTCTGAACGGTTGATAATTGTTGTTTTAGCTGTATAACTCGCACCATGAACGTCTGAGCATAAAGCTTCTCAAGAATTTGCCAAGCCTCAAGAGAGGTTTTAGACTGATTCACTTGGCCAATAACCTCCTCTCCTATTGTGAAGAGTAACCAACACAGAAGGAGTTGATCCGATCTGTGCCAAGCACGGTAATCTGGATTTATTTGAGCAACAGTCGATGATGATTCTGAAAGAAACTGCTGAGGTGGAGTAAAGTCTGCAGAGATGAAATCATCAAGCTCAAGAGCTCGAATGGCAGCCAAAACTTGAGCTCGCCAGTGGATAAAATTCTTTCTATCAAGCTTGATGGGAAGATTGAAGTTGAGTGTTTTTGCAAGGACTGAAAAATCAAGTGAGGTTCCAGGAATTTGAGTTAGCTGTGTTGAAGAATGATTGGTAGAAGATGATTGAATGATTGTGTCGGCCATTTAGACGTTTGTCTACAAAAGCTCTGATACAATGAAAAGAATGAAAACTCTGTATATTTTTGTATCGATTTTCTTGATTCGAATACATGTACATGGAGACCTTAATATATACAAATGTTTACAATAGATCTGACAGCTCATGTATATGGAATAAAAAATTGTTACAACAGAGTTTGTTATAGTCATGTCTGTCTTCTAGAATCTTTCTAACTATGCTCTCCTAGGTGTGGGTACATATAGATTTTGATGGTCCTCCTTTTACTAGACTTTCATGTTGTGTCGTTGGGCTTGAACTAATATCAGCTGATGTAGGTCCACTGCCTTGCATACCCAAATTACTTGGTAAAGTTCTTCTCGTAACAGCTTAACCATTGTGTCACGGTCTTTGGACTCGATTGAGGGATATCAGATCCTGACGCCAGTACTTGATCTCAGTATTAAATTTCTAGCAGTCACGCCAGACTTGCCCTTTCTCGTAAAGAACGTGCCAGATGAAGCTTGCTTGATGCGATTAAGAGTGGCAGAAGAAACCATGGTTACAGCCCCCTATCTGGAAATCTTTCCAAATTGATCAGATTTGCGGCACTATCCAAATATGGAGGAGTTTATTCATATTAAGGGATTGAAAGATTTCACGGGCTTGAGAAATGAGATTCGGGCATAAGGTGTAAACAAAGTTACTAATCAGCGATCAAGAATAAACAATGCAGTAATGATCTTTGACATAAATCATCATA
>JAOSBK010000006.1:2435640-2449825 GCA_027568895.1 Erythroxylum shatona | reverse complement strand
AGTATCTTAGTTAAAATCAATCCCGACTATCGTGGCTCATGAAATTAACTAAAATCCATTAAGAATTTTATCTAGTTAGTAATTCCTCTCGCGGATTTTTCCCTATGTCTAGATCTAAACTTGCAAGTTCCTAATTTTGATTTTCCACTACCGATTTTCACCTTTTAGTTCTTCAACCGATAATTTCGACGCAAATTATGTGAGGCCTAACACATAACGAGCATAATAATACGCAAAACAAGAATCAATAGCCACGAATAAATTTTATCGAATGAAATCCATAATCTAATCATATAGAAATTCGAAAACTATTACCCATCTTTGAAACCCGGCAAGAGATCTACTCAATCATGTTCATGTTCAACAAAATAAATATTAAAGCAAGCATAATAGAAATTAAAAAAAATGAGGAACGAAGAACAGGAGAGTGGTGCGTCCGATCCCCTTTTGCTGCTGGTCCCTGCGTGCGTCAGATTGGAGCTCCAACGCAGCAGTCTCCAAATTTGCTACTCTCCGTGGTGCGTCAAGCCTAAAATGATGTGTACGTCGTGCCCCTGTCCTGCATCCAGCCTTCGTGCGTGAAGTCCTCAGCTGCCTTTTTTGCTTGCCACTTGAACCTCTCTTCAATTCACGCTACTCTCTCTTTTTTTTTTGTTCACGTTCAGCTCATCTAACGCCCCCTTCATGAAACTCACACTCCTCTTCTTGATTTTTCAGTTAACGCACAGCCCACTTCTCACACACACAGCTCTCTATTTTCTCCTTTAATTTTCTCCCTAGCCTCACGTTGCACACACACTCACGCACTACTCCCTCTCAGCTCACGTATTTTTTTTCTCCTTTTATTTTTCTCCCCTTAGTTTACGCACTTCAGCAGCTCCCTCAAAGCCCTCACGTTAATGCCCTTTTATTTTTTCTTTCCAGCTCCTCCTCACCACTTCACGCACTCTCTCCTCACTCACCCAACAGTTCACGCTACTTTCCCTCTTCACGTACAGCCCCCTATTTTCTCTACTTCACTCTTTTTATTCTTCTCCTTCTCCTCCTGCAGTTCACGCACCCTCCTTACAGACCACATTTCTGCTATCTTTTTATCTCCTAGCCACTCACTTTTCAGCACATGCACCCCCATAACGCACAGCTCACCTTTCACATGATTTTTGGTTTCTTTCTCACACCCGTAGCTCCCCTTTCCAGGAAAAACGTTCTTCTCTTTGGTGGCTAGCCTTTTGGCTGGTTTTGCATAGATTGTGGGTCTTTCTTGGAGCTGTCCTGATGGCTTCTTGTTTTCTTTTTCAGCTCCTCATGTCTTCCTTGCTATTTTCACCAGCTACTCCACGTTATCCTCCCATTCTCCACTGATGTGTGTCTCCAACTGGTGTGCATGGTGGGGCTCTGGTTTGCTCCTCTTTGACGTTAATAATAGCCTGCCTACTGTTTTGCACCAGAAAGACGATTGATAGTATCATGGCCACAGCTCCCAAATGATATTTAGTTCTTTGGAACTTCTTAGTTTGCGATGGTATTTCCTTATAAATGACAGCCAAAACATGGGTGCTTTAGGTAGTTTTTGCTGAAAAAGGACAGAGAAAAGAAAATCCAGTGTGCTAGTACTGTCTTGTAAAATCTTCTTTTGGGAACTTTGGCCATTGAATACAGTTTACGGAGCATGCAAGATCTATCTGGTTTTTTTTCTCTCTCTTTCAATTCATCCACAAAATGAGTTTTAGTATATCCCCACAAAATCCTCATGAGTTGGAACGTCCCTTATGAAAAACTGAAGCATCTTTTCCTGTTCCTGCAGGTTTATTGTGACAATGCTTATTGGGATACGCCATCTATCTGTATATTTCTTGTATGATTTCTCTTCTAACCCCCCAAAAAAGAAAAAAAAAAGTGAAAATCCAAAGAAATCATGTGCAGAATCAGGATTACACCTCCCGTCTACTGAAAACTGTATTTACTTGGATCATGTAATAACTGCACTGTTACTCTAGGAGGCATTTGCAAAGTGAGGCATTCTCTTTTATTTCAAGGGTTTTACCGATTTGTATCTCAAGAGTTTTCCTTCTGTTTGCAATATGTAAAACAAAAGGTAAAACGTAAGATTAGGTTATGAATCGACCCATTTTGAATGGTTTCCTTTGTTGATCATATTCCACACAAAAGTAGTTTGTTCCTTTGGCTTATAATCAGAAAAGAGTGCAGGATGCAGGAGTTCAATTGTAAATTTTTACGTTCTCAAGGATATATATATATATATATATATAAATTGAAGATGCCTAAAACTCAGAATCATATTGCAGCCGTATATACATACAGAATCCACAAACAAAGATGAGCAACATGACCAATTATATCTTGTCTTGGAACAAACTTATCCATGACTTCTTTAAGGCTACAAGGAATCGAAGTGGCACCACAATCGTTTTTCAATAACACAGACTAGTTTTACAATCATGACATACAAAAAACCAGTCATTTTTTCACAGACTTCTCCCCCATTAAGTGAATGAAGGAGTATTGACTTGGCAGAGGATGTCCGTAAACACTAACGAACCGTTCCAATCAGGTTTTTCTCATCTTTCCTTCAAGGAACCATTGATGGACCTTCGCAATTCCCATGGCAGGCAGCCTTTCAAAGGTGACTGAAGAAACATTGAAGAAGTTGATAGCTGCTTTTGTCGCATTGAGATCGATGATAGGTAACTAAATGCGCTTCTAAGCCTTGTCTTCTCACTGTCGAAAGGCTGGCTGCCGGGTTCATGCTGCACGGCAGATATCTTGAGGGATTTAGGAAGCATGCAGTTGCAGATTGAACCTGTTATAATATAACAATTTCAATTCCTTAATCCAATGCATAATACATTTTTTATAAAGAATTTCTCTTCAAGCCTATCCAAAAGAAGCTAGTTATTTTAGTTCTATGGATGAAGTTGGTAAAATGAAGTATTCTTGCACGCTGGTTCATGAGGGAAGTACCTATTCTGGCCAGCCGATTCACCCATTTTGGAATCGGTTTCCCAGTCAGTTTGTAACAAATGTCCTTGCAGAAATGGTTGCAGTTCTTCACTATCAAGTGATATGTATCACCATGGTAGTTTGCAGCATGCTGCTCCATGAACTCTCTCACCTGATTAGGATCCAAGCAAGTGGTTCCAATGAATATGGACTTCCTGAACTTGAAGCCCGGACACTGGCGAGGTTCCACCTCAAAAACACCGCTTGTTGGGTAGTCATGAGCTCCAAATGCATACTCCACCCCATGAACTGCAGGATGGCAACCAAATCAGCACTCAGTTAAATATGGGACCCAAATGATGAAGACAAACAAATGGCCAAATGAGGACAACTTATGCATTTTAACTTCCCCTACAGGATGGTGTAGCATGATAAATTCACAGGCGCAATGGACACAATGTGTTCAAGATATACAAATATAACCCACGCAGGAAATACACATGTTTAAGCCTCACCTTCAATGCCAGAGTGAAAGATACCAACGCCTGCCCAATAAAAGTAGCCATTCATGGGTGTCAAGTCATAGACATTCAAATAAACCGGTGCACTGCCAGAACCATAGCTACCAGACCTTGGTTTGGGGAACAAGCAAAAGCGAGTCACTGATTTCTCTTTCAAACGAAGAGGCATAATAGATCTCCATCCTTTCTTTGATCTAACTTTCATGTTCCCTTTAATGTGTAAGAAGCAATCCGATCAATGGCTCTCCCCACCCTGAAAATATACCATTGAAGGAGGCCTTCAACGACAATGGAAGCAGAGAACCAGAACTAAGCACAAAGTACAACTACTAGCTGAAAATTTTCAAATTTCATAGGACGAATAGAAGAAGTATTAACTAGTAGCTAAAACTCACAAAATTAAGAAACATGACTGATATTAAACTGCTCGCATATCAGGCTTCAGGTCTGTATTTAAGCTGAAATGCTGAAATTTCAGATTTGATACAGTTGGATTTTTAAGGTGCTGGAATTTGGTAAGGAAGAAAATAGGAATTACTCCTAAAAAACTAAGATCTATTATTATTCAAAAGCTGAGTAAACATATTTATAGAGAAGTTCTTAAAACCCTTATTCTAGTAGGAAAAAGTTCCTAACAGATCTAAATCTTATCCTAATAAAAGTTCTCTAAGTTTAAGTCATAAACAAATAGGATAACATATCTAAAACTAGAATAACATGGTTATCTTACTAGTACTCCCTATATAATAAGGAAACTCAACATAATCTAAATTCCAACCCTTGTCTTTGCTATCAACCCAATTCCCATCCTTCATCCTACCAAATCATTATAACTCCTAAGTTTGTATCATCTTCCGAGTTACTGACTGCCAACAGTTCAGAGATCCTTTCTCCTCCACCTATAGAAACAAGGAGTGTCTGATGAGTGAAAAAATTTGAAACAAGGGGTGTCTGATGCAAGAGAAGTTGCAGAGTACGTAGAAAAAAGACAGTCCTATTGTAGAAATCAATGTCAACTCATATTTTCAGAATTTCAAATTTTCTCTATCAAGCCATATGAGCATTTAGCGGACAACTTACAACAACAGAAAACTCTAAAGATCGCAAAGCATCAAGCTCCTAAGTGATTTCCCTTTTAGTCTGACCATCATTACTTGGAACTTTATTTAGATAAATTGGGACATTCCTTATAGCTTGATGAGTAGCCGATATAACTTGAAAATGAAGGATCTTTGCAGATAAGCCAAAAGAAACATCTTACATGCAGAATCTTCAGCATTGCATCGAGGAAAAGGTGCAACAGATACTAACCCTAATAGTTTAAAAGTATAGTTTAGTACCGAAAATAGCATAGAGAAAGAGTAAGTTCCTACACCAGACCAGCTAGGAATGGTAACAGAAAAGTTCTGCTCAAATGTATAAAACTTTACTAAACTAAAAACCAAGAAGGAAACACCGCAATGCATAATTGACTTGGATCTACAATTCAGTAGAACAAGTTGTTCAGTAACTCCTCAACTAAACCTTCCACATCCAACATTAGAAAGCAGCGTTGTCTCAAATGCCCAGAAGCCAAATGCTAGTAGAATTCTCGGAGGAAACAGGAGCAAGCTTGAAAAGTTCCAAGTTCCACTCAGAAGTGTGAAGGAGGTCTCAGATCTAGTCAAAGTTATAACCCATCTAAAGACTGCAATTACATATATGCAGATGACAGAATCACTAGCACTGCAGATGACAGAATCACTAGCACCGCAAAGTAGAAGAAATTGAAAAGGACAAGACTTGGGATCCTGCAAAATGAACTTTCAAGCCAGCTAGTTATAAAATTTCAAGTTTTTGACCTACAATTTTCTTCCCCTAAGATATTTCGCGAGATCCAAGCAGACCCATGAAGATACAAGTACTAAGATATATAGGAGATGAATTCAAAAGCAATCAGAAACTGGAGGAACACAAATAATGCAAGATCAGAGCACATAAGAACTCACGGATTTCCTATTAGCGCTATAAAGTGGGGTAGCCACTAAAGCCAAATAAACCACCTTCACTACAGAACATCTTTGACTAGCTAACCAGAGGCAAGATTACGCAAACCCCATGAACAGAAACAGCCTTAGCTGCTTCTTTCACACACTTCACACACTCCACTCTCCTCTAAGCGGTAAGCAGATAAACCACAAAAAGTTGAGACCTTTGGAGAGAAAATAAGCCAAAGATGGCAACTTTAAAGACAACACACAAAATTCTCTCTCTCCCTTGCTAGCATTTGGCTCTGATTTCTATTATTGCTTTTTGATTTGCTTTCTGACTGCCTTAGTGCTAAATCACTGGCATATCTCTCCTGCCTTAAATTTGTTTTTACCTGTTACTTTTACCAATTTAGATATTATATGAATATTTAAGGATAATTATTTTCCTGCATCACTTTTTTTTTTCATGTGCGTAATTATTTTTTTTGTAATATTTATATATAGTTATATTAAAAATATTCTTTTTATTATATAAAGATAAGGTTGCGTATTATCAGATCTCATTAGACTTCGTTTTACTGCGGAACTTTAGACTGGATGTGATAATGATGATAATGATGATTTAAGGATAATTATTATTTTTATTTAAAATACATTATAATATATTTCATATAAATTATTTAATAAATTAGTTAAAAATAAAATTTTATATCATTTAAACTCATAATATTTAAATTAATTAACACATAAATTTTCTGATTAAATATTAATCATTCTTATCCTAAACCATATTCAATGTGACTTGTTTCTTAATCACACACCATTTATTAATTTAGAAGTCTCTGAGTTGGTATTAAATAATAAATAGTCTTTAGGATATATTAATTATTATAATAAAGAGTAACACTTTCATGTCAATTTTATTAAATAAATGTATGTAGTCAACGTATATCTTGTCTTTATCTATTTTTAAATCATCACTTCGTTGCATAAGAAAGCAAATGAGAAATGATGGTCAAGGGTACTTTTTGCGTCTGTTATAAATATATAAGTAATTGTTAAAAAATTCAATCGGTTCATTTAATTTAATCGTAAAAGTATTAAATTATTTAATTATTTAATTTGATTAATTTTTATTATTAAAAATCGAGCAATTTATTAAATAATCATACAAGTTTTATAAATTAATAAATTCTTATAAACTAAAATAAAAAAATTAATTTTTATTTAATATTTTTCAATGAATTCGAATGGTAAGAACAATCACTTTTAATCATATTTTAAAATTTTTAATTTTATTTAATCTTTAGTCAATTTTATTGATCTAATTTTTAAAACATCGCATATAAGTAATGTCAGTTTTCTTTAATTCTCTAGGTTGAGAATAATTTATTTAATCAATTCAAAGAAATATATTAGAAAATATAAAAAGATAATTACAAAGATAATAACATAAATAAAATAATAATTGACATTTCAAAATATAATCCAAATTCCAAGTCTAAGGTGAGTGAAATGAGATTAAAGTTAAAAACACAACAAAATAATAATTTATTAATCAACAACATATCTTAATATTCTATATATTATATATAGATATTAAAAAATACAATATTCATGCAACATAGAGTGTCTATTTCCTTACATGCCAACATGAATGGTTGTTTTCAAAGACAAGACAATAAGAAATAAGAGAGTAATATACATTTTATATAAATTCACTTATTCTAGATATTACTTTTTCAAAATTCTAAAAAAATGATCTTTTGTTAAATTTTTTAAATATAAATGATTACGTAATTAACTATTATATATCTATTGTTTATATATAATAATTAATTATATAATATAAAACAACCTCATTATCTAATAGGGATAAAGTTGTTTACTATTAAGACTTTTTTAGTTTTCGTGTTGAAACTTTCTCTTAAGTTATTATTGTAATAATTAATTATAAGAGGTTTATGTATACTTTTTTTATATTAATTCAAAGTAATAAAGATAATTTTAAAAAATATCTAAAGTAAATTAAAAAAACGTTTTTACGTGATCTTATTTAATGCACTTTGCAATTTAGAATGAGTAGAAAGCCACCACCAACCAAGAATCAATTAAAAAATAAAATAAAAGGACAAAATTTTGAACCAAATTAGTCACGGAGGCATTAAATTACACTGTCATTGGAATGGAATGAATTCAATCCAAGTTTTTTTAAATAGAAAAAAGGGATAGTTTCAATTCATATACAAATTAAACTTTGTTATTATTTGTAAATTAGATTTACCTAAAAAAGTATTGAAAATGAATTACAAACTGAGATTTCAATTCTTCTTTCAAACGTTGAAAGTATCCTTTCAATAATACTCTTATAATCTTATTAAATATTTCTTCACCTCAAAGAGCTCCTTCCACTTTTATTTTCAAACGTTGAAAGTATCCTTTCAATAATACTCCTATAATCTTATTAAATATTTCTTCACCTCAAAGAGCTCCTTCCACTTTTATATATCTCTTCATCTCAAACAACCTCTCTTATCTCAAATAGCCCCTTCCATTAAGAATCGGAACAACAACACCTTCTTTACAAATCAGCATCTTCCACCATATCCGGGTCTTCCCATTTTCTTGTTCATGGATGTTTTTTTTTTCTATGATCATCATTCTCTTTTAGATCCATCATTCGATTTAGCTTCTCCTTTTATTTTCCCATCCTGTCTACATTTTTTTGCATTTCTTGATTTTTTTTGTATATATTTAGATTTTTTTGTTTTTGTATATATTTAGATTTTTTTGTTTGTTTGTTTTCTTTTCATTTTACTGTCATTTGCAATCAATTTTTTCTTTTCATTTTAAAAATAAACTTTTTTTATGATATCACTTGTAATAAAATTAATATTTATAACTTGTTCTGTGTAAATGGGAATGTTTATTCTTTAATAAAATTATTTTGTAGTCAAGAGTAAAAATATCATATAAAATAATTGAATTCGTTTTTATTGTGTTCCAACCAATGTAATTGAATTCAATTTTAATATTACTGGGTTTGCTCAAAACAGTATAAATTAAATTCAATTATAATATTACTGGGTTTATTCCAAACAGTATAAATTGAATTCAATTCAATCTCATTAACATAATTGAATTCAATTTGTTAATGAATTTAATTCGAAAGTTATCAAATGTCCCAAAAGATCAGATTCTCTAATTCCATTAATTAATTCTTACTCTATGTTATTAAGTTTTATCTATATGTTTACGTAAGATGTACATAAATATTAAACTAAATTAAATAACACATAATTAGGACACTTTAACGCTCCAATCTTAAATTATGGGTTAAAGTGGTCGTCTTATTATTATTTTATTTCAAGTCGCTTTCATCCTCAAAAGTCAATTTAAGTTTGAGTGTGTTTATATATAATTCAATATATTATATAAATACGAATGCCACATCACATCGTATGTATCAACTTTAAACAGTCTTCACGAAGATCTTGTCTCGAGTTGTTGGCTGAATTATTGAGGATTGCGTTCTCGATTAAGACTCAACTAAAAGTGGACACGGTTGACGTTAATGTTTCCTAAAATTAGACTTATAAAATTAAAAATAAAAAATTTAATCAGTATTAAATTATTATAAAATTAAATAAAATGTTTAACTAAAATTTAAAAAATAATTAAAGAAGATTATTCTTATCTATTAAAATTTAGAATTTAATTAAAAAATTATTAAATAAAAATTAATCGGTTTATTTGGTTTATAAAATTAATTAATTTACAAAAATAACCGATAAATTAATAAACAGATTAATTTTTAACAACAAATATTATTAAATTGATCGAATCAGTTCAATTTTAAAATTTTTTAGTCATGATTATAGAAGAGTACACTTAGAGTAATTATTAGCAATGTCTGAATCATTTTTTAGCCATTCGATTTAAATTTTAGAATTTAATTCTTTCTCGATAGTTGTTAAATGAATTGGAATAATAATTAAATTGTAATTATAATATTATAATCATAATTAAAATATAAAACATTCATAAGTGCATTTATAAAATTGTCACTGTTTTTTTTTTTTGAAATAATAAAATTGTCACTGTTAGTAGCAAGAGTTCTTGAACAGTTCGGAGCCAAAAAAATTTGGAAAACTACACGAGTTTGGTGAAACTGGAAAGTAAAAGAGACCAATACATTTGCACTGGTCTTTAAAAATGTTTGATAATGATTGTTGTCTGGATAAGAATCGATTCAAAGACACCTTTTTTGACCCTGCTCAATCCAAGTCTGACAGCCGAATCCAATGATTTTAAAATTAAAATGAAAATTTCAAACGATTGATTGACAAAGTTTTGAGGGGGTTATTATTTAATACTCCCTCCTATCTAAAATAAGTGTCGTTTTAAAGAAATACATACTTATTAAGAAAGATAGTGAAATGTTTGATATATCCTTATTAATTACATGTTGAATTGCCTTGAAAATATAATCTGTATAACTAGGATGTGAGAGAAATTAAAGGGTAATTTTGGAAATAAAATTATAAACATGCATGAAAAATCGTGAACGACACTTATTTTGAATAGGAGGGAGTATTAATTTGAAGAATAATAACTACAAAACTTATTATTATAGAAATAATAATCAAATTTTATTATTAATATTTTTTTAATAAATTTATTAATGACAAATGCTTCCATTGTTATTCTAAGGCTCCTGTACTCGGGATAGTTCCCGTTAATCAGTTCCAATCATATACTAGTTAATTTTATCTTTGTATTATATAAGACTTGTATAAATATGTTGACAAAATTAAGTAACACATGGTGTTGAAATCTTGTTTTGAGAACAGAGGATTCTATGTGTCTGTCTTGTAGCTTATAACAAAACTTTCATTTCACATTTCTATGGTTTTTAGATGGTCATTCTAATACTAAAGTCCCCAAAATTTTACTAATTTAAGACTCCAAAATTTATTAATTCATTTTCTAAAATAAAATAATTAGTGAATTATTATATTTATATTTACAAAGTGTTGAAATGAGGTTTTATTAAATTAGGGTATGGGTAGCATCTCACTTTTAATCACAAGCTCATTTGTTGATTCTTCAACATCTGTCCGACTTCCACTTAGGCTATGTTTGGTGGGAGATTTATTAATTGCATGAAATATAATGTAATATTATTCTTCTATTTAGAATGAGGGTTTATAATAGAATAAGATAGAAAAGGAGAGATTCATATTACATCTTATTACATTCCAAACAGTAAAAATAAAAAACCTCCGACTTGGGAGGTTTAGGATAGAATGTAAAATGGTAAACAATTTTATACTATATTACATTATAAATCCTTCATCCAAACAAGATTTTACAATATTACATTATGAATCCTTCCATCTCTGCAAACATCAATTTTCTAATATTACATTTATTTATATTCCATTCTATTAAAAACCTTACATTCAATCAACCTTAGTTCACATCCTGGTTATAGATAGATTACTTAGGTTTGGGTCGGTGTTTGTACTCCAAAAGGGAAGATTTTGAAGGAAAAAACACAGAAGGTGGAAGCTTTTAGGTCGCGGATTACGGATCATATTGCAGATGTGATTTTAATCAAGTCTCCTTTTGTTCTGTCAGGCTTCGTTTTTAGCTTATAAAATGTAAGGAGATTTAGCAAATCCTCAGTTCAAAAGAAGAAAGGAGCACAAGGATCCATAGTTCAACAGAGAATTTACACATGCATCACCTTCTATTCCTGGTCATCTCCAACTAAGTAAGAACTTGTGGTTCTCGATAGGAATCACTATTGTCAAACAAGTGTAACAACAAAGCTTCATCAAGTGCAATGCAACAACAACGTTGCTGCCCAGTCCTGGACGAGTATCGGAAAGTATACAAGTTGATCCATGTAGTTCCCTCTATAAAGGGCAGTATATAATGAAACTTGAGCAACCTATAGAATTAGCATAAAGCCATTTTTTTTCACAGAAGGTAGGAAAAGATGCTGAGGGTGTGAGGATTTGTCTGTGTGTAGATCTTAAAAATTGATAAAAAGAAGAAACTCTGCCTACATCTTATCTCTTGAGTGATACGATGAGAACTTAGCTGCAGGCCAAATGAACTTCTGTTTGGGATCCTTTGCACTTGCCATTTCCTTACCAACTAGAACCATCAGGAAAAGGCTCCAATGCATCTTGCTTACCATTAACATAGAATTCAATAACTGCTCTCATTCTAGGAAGCTTATCTGGGTGGTAATTTATATGAACAATTACAGGCTTTATTTTCTTCAATGCAGCATCTTTCCTCACTGTCTTGAAAAGTACCTTACTGTTCATGAACATTAAGAAATCCATAGTCCTCCTTGCTGCATGAAGCCCGTCGTACCCAGGATGTGAAGGAAAAAAGAGTTCCTCATTGAAAACTGCTTGGTCCCATGAATTTGGATCCCGGGACAGACGACCAGCCACACGATCCAACAGCTCAATGGATGGAACTGTTGGCCTGATGTAAAAGAAACCTGAGTTGTAGACCCAGATTCTAATTGTATGAGCATAACGTGCCCAACCCATGGCAGGTTCATCAAACACATCATCAAATCCATAAGCTGTGTAATTGTTATGACCATCACTCATAGATTCAACATCTGAATCACGATATAGGTAATCAAATGGGTTCTGCAAGTATACGATGTCAACATCTGAGAGAAGAACACTGTAGCCAAGCTGCAGAAACTCCCTTAAAATACGAAACTTCAATCCAGAAACAGCATGATTACTTCCTTCTCTTCCAACTGAATCAATGCCCTTGTCTGGATCTCTCTTATAAACGGGAACATCATTTGACTTGCAGAAATCTAATATGTGGTCATCCAATGCAATAACCAGGTAATTGGGTATGCCAACTCTTTTAATGCTTGTGAACCAGACCTCTAGCATATCTTTCACTCTTGAATTTGCAAGTGCAACTATAACCTCCTTGCCAATAGCAACTTCTTCCAAAAGTTTTGCCAATCTCGGATTCACAGACTCGTCAGGAACAACGGTTGGATTAGTCCTCGGACCCTTGACAGTACCAAAAGGACCAGCTTTCTGTGTTTTACCTAGCACCAATACCTGCTTTTCTGCATGGTCCTTTCCTTGTCCAGTCATCACTAACTTTTCATTCAGCTCCCGAACTTGCTTCTTCAAACGAGCATTCTTCTCGGACAGTGATACAATGTCTGCTTTTAGCATTTTAACTCGTTCAGGTGACTCACATGAAGGTGAACCACTCTAAAAAA
The DNA here is from genome assembly GCA_027568895.1 of Erythroxylum shatona. Lineage (NCBI taxonomy): Eukaryota > Viridiplantae > Streptophyta > Magnoliopsida > Malpighiales > Erythroxylaceae > Erythroxylum > Erythroxylum shatona. The sequence continues at coordinate 2,437,085 of JAOSBK010000006.1, read as the reverse complement.
AGCACCCATAAATTGTCGTCAATTAGGATATCAAGAAACAAAAGGATGCCAAATTCAAATGGCATTTCCCATATTCAACCAAAGTAGTTGCAAAGAGCACATTAGGTTTCCAAAAACATGAAAGTGAAAGATTCATCTTTCATATTAAATCGTCAAATATACAAGCCAAGAAACCAACAATCATGTTAAGCTAACCTCAATTGAAATAAAAAATGCAAAATGTAGCAAGAAGCAAGAACCAAAAACAGATTGGAGATTGATCAATCATGAAACAGTAGTTTTTAGGGAAATTTTGACGTTCCTAAAGTAATTAACAACATTAGTAAATTTCCAATTTTAGGTCCTTGTTTCCATATCTTCACCAAGCGAAGAAACTAAATTACAGGTGAGACACCGAGATTGTCCAGATCAGAACCAAATTTGACTGGGAAAAGCTCAATTATAACCCAACTAAGCGAGCAACTAAAGCAAGAAATCAACTTTAACACAGAGTCGGCCTACTCATATCAGTACGAAGAACCACAACCATAAAAAAACAAAAAAGTTCAAAATTTGACTAATGGAGCACCAAAGATCTGAACCTGGAGACTTGATTTCATATTACGAACATTGGGGACAGCCTGATACGAACTGAAGAACCCATCAGGATAAAACACAGCGAAGACACAACCCAGAAGAATTCCGATCAAGATAGCAATGGCGATTCGCGATCCACGACTTGACTGACCCTTTTCTCTCCGACCCACCTTTGATAAAAATCCCATCTTTGTCTGTCTTTCTTGTAAACAGGCACTGTGACAGAGTAAACGAACAAGAATCAGCCCAACAAAAAGAAACGTAAAACTTGGGTTTTAAGGCATGAATCTTCAGAAACTTCCTCCTCGTTATATGTGTCAAACGTCAACCAATGTTCAGACCAGACACACAGAAACTATAATAAAATGTTGTCTCCTGTGATGGAGAACCCTTGTCCGAATTTTATATTAGTTGCGCTTCCATTTACGGTATTTCAGAGACAGAGGTACTTAAATCCTGGTGGTGACATGGCATTATCAATAAAAGAAATCCTGGAAATTAGAGTCTACCTTGCTTTCTCAAACATTTGTTTTAACATTTTTATTTATTATTTATGGTATTAGGTTGTATTTAATTTTTTAAATAGCATTAATAGTATTTTTAGATTATAATGAAAATAATTTTGATAATTTTAAATAAATAAACTGTCAATTTAATTTTTGGATAACCTGAACTTATTAAATATTAACATTAATTTAGTAGACATTAATTAAATGTGTGATTTATATCTTAATATTTTAAATAGTTCAACTAAATAATAATAATAATTATTTTATTACTACTTTTATATTTTATTTAGGATACAATAGTCATTATTTTATCAATGTTATGAAACAAACAGTAAAATTTTATTTAATCTTTTTAATCAA
>JAOSBK010000006.1:2406600-2418799 GCA_027568895.1 Erythroxylum shatona | reverse complement strand
CGAAGATAGGACCCGAAACCAAAACCAACGTTTTGTTTTTAAACCAACCCTTCATACCCTACTCTCCATCACAGTAGTTGAAGGTTGAGGAAGTGGGCGACAAGAACACATGCGGGAGTTACGGGACATGATAAAGGAACCATACCATGTAAAAAGAGAAGGGACCATATACAGGTAGGTAAGGTTTGACCGAATCCTTACAGAGATTTCACGATTTTAATATAAAGGATAAAGGGATATGAATCTGATTATGTCTTCACTTAGCTATGCAATTATATCCAAAATAATCAATATCTCCAAAATGTTTTCCTCTATTCACAGTCAAAATATGATAAATTTTCTCCGTTCTTTAAATTTAATATCAATGAAATTGAAGTTTATTATCCAAGTAAGACTTCTAAATTTTTATTAAAATTAATATAAAAATTTAACTAGTTAAATAACTTTAGTGATTATTTTTAGTTTTATGAATTAAGAAATTATTGAAATATAATTAAAATTAGAACAATCTAGTCGAAGACATTGTTTGTAGCAAAAAAATATTTATAATTGATTTAAGAACTTACAAAATTATTATCTCATCAATTCTAGATAACTTTTCATACAATCAAAAGTTTGAAATGTTGTTTAACTATTTTAGTGTTGCAACATATTGTAATGAATCCTTGTAGTGACAAATGAGTTGGAGAAAAATACTCATTTGAGTAAAGTTTTAATTATTTCACTTCAAATAAAAACAAATTAATTTCATAAGTGGTTTTAAATCGATCAACATATAAGATACCTCTTTATGAGATATAACATAAAATTTTAATGAATAGTAAAATCTCATAAGTTAGTTGACAATAGATAAAAACAACAATTCGTATTTCAAAACAATCTTAATTAAGCAAGTACAATGTCACAAAGTTGAAACATGACATAAAAAGAAAAGTCTATTCAAACACGTTATCACATAATCTCAACTACACAGAGAAACCTTGGTGAACAGAATCTGGGCGCCGTGTTGCGGTTCTAAGGCGATGACCATGGTTGGTGCATGAACATATGTAGGAGACAAAACGAAATAGTAATGTCTGATGATCATGGCCAGCACAATTTTTGCCTCGAAAAGAGCCAAGTTTTGTCCAGCACAAATTCTGGGGCCTAATCCAAATGACAAATATGAAGCTAAGTGCTTTCTAGGCTCATTGAACCTTAAAGGATTGAATTCATTTGCATCATCTCCCCACATCTCTTGATCACGATGTGTTGCTATTGCCGGAATAATGATCTGTGTCCCAGCAGGAATTTCCAACATCCCCAGTTTAACATTCTTTGTTGCTTGTCTCCCTACACCGACAGACGGAGGGTATAATCGAAGTGTTTCATTGATAATCAAGCTTACCTGCATGCAATTTATCAGAAACTATGATAGAAATGTTTGTTTTGTAAGTGAAAAGTATGAATTAATGTTCAAACGTACGAGTTTAAGGTTGTGTAAATCCTCTGCAACTGGAAGCTCTCTTTTCCCAAGAACTCGTAAGACTTCTTCTCTTGCTTTGTCTTGCCATTCTTGACGTGATGCCAAGAGGAGGAGTGCCCAAGTTAAGAGACTAGAAGTTGTGTCCTTTCCTGCAAAGTAAAAGGTCTTGCATTCATCTATGATCTCCTCCACTCCCAAAGTTTCTTCCTCACCATTTCTTTTTTTATGTGAAGACATCAACAGACAAAGTAGATTGCTCGAATTTTGTTGAGCTGGTTTAGAACTGTTAGCTTTGATCAACATCCTCAATGATTCACGAATTTCCTTCTCTAGTCTCCACCCTTCCCTGTTCTTCTTGGTAGGTATGAACCTGTAAAATGTATACAGAAGAATGACTACCACCATTAAATCAGAAAAATTAGTATGTATATGTTCAGGTTACCCGAGGCCTGGAATGGCTAAACTTCTCAGAGACTCAGCGGCGATGAGAATTTGCTGTTCTTGTAATGCGAATATGTGCTTCCCTTCTTCGTAACTGCTTCCAAAGGCTGTTCTTGATATAATATCTGCTGAGAGGTCTTGAAGCTCCTTACTCACTTCTATCTCCAACTCCTCTCTTCCTCCTCTTATTTCTTCCCATTTCTTCAGCATCTTCATTGTGCTTGTCGTGATTTCTGGCACCCAACTCTACTTACAAAATTTGCAGTTAGTTTTTAACATAACAACTTCTCTACGCGTTGGGAATTGAGAGGCGTTTAGATGCTTAGAAGATGAACAAGGACTAGACTAGATGTCCATTTTTCCTTCTTGAGAGTGGAGACCCATCCAACATTACTATGATATACTTATGTAGTTCCTATGCTACATAAAAAGTGTGGTCCTCTCATAATTTTTAACTCAAATTTTTTTATATTATTTCCTATGCTACAGAAAAATTATGGTCCTCTTATAATTGTTAATTCAATTTTTGTTATATTATTAACAACATAAATAATCTCGCTATGCCTCTCATCACTCAATAGATAATTTGTATGTTTTCAAGTTAAAGACAAACAAAATTTTCTTGTAATATGACGCAGCGAGAAAGTGATAAATTTCACACAAAATAGAAAAAACTTCTAATTATATATGAATTCAAAATGTTTTAATTCCTTAAAATGTCTCTAAGCAAGGATTTAAATAAGACAATAAACCTAATAGAAATAAAAAATACGATAATACCCTAAAAATAATACAAACTTAGGAAAACAGCTACAGTCGTTCCACGTTAGTCCCCTCTACTTGAGAAAAACTTGATCTCGAGTGCACTAAATCATTTGGATATAAAGGTGCGTCTGTAGAGTAGTAAGAAGAAATGTCCTCCACATTAAATGTTTTGGAAATGCTGAAGGCATCTTGTAATCCCTCCACGTAGGCATTGTCATTAATCTTCTGCATAATTGGATATGATCCATATTTCTTAGGTTGCAACTTGCTATAAGTGCCTACTGGAAATCGCTCTTTTCTCATAAACATCATAACTTGATCACCCACTTTGAAGACTCGTTCTCTCCAATGCTAGTCTGCAGCTTTCTTATACCTAGCATTAGCTTGTTCCAGTTTCTGTCTCACCTCTTTCTGAACGTCCTGCCACTAGTTAGCTGTATTTGCAGCAGCTACATGAATTTTGGGCAATTTAATCAAATCGATAGCATGTTGTGGTGTCTTCGTGTAGACAATAGAAAAAAGTGACCTGCCCAAGGCTCTATGAGTAGCGCTATTGTAACCAAACTTAGCCTGCGATAATTTATAATCCCTTTGCTTAGGTCCATCTCCACAAATACTCTGAATAATATTGCCAAAGTTTCTGTTCATTACCTCTATTTAACCATTTATTTGAGGGTGAGCTGTGTTACTAAAATTCAGAGATGAATCAAATGTCTTCCACAAAGTCTTCCAAAAGTGATTGAGGAATTTGTTATCTCTATTAGAAGCAATGGATTTAGGTACCCCATGCAGATGTACAACTTCCTTGAAAAACAACTTGGCCACATTGGTTGCATCTGTAGCCTTCTTATGATGAATAAAATGAGCCATTTTGGAGAATTTATTTACCACAACAAAAATAGAATCCACATTGCCTTGGCTTTGTGATAATCTGAGCACAAAATCTATAGATAAATCATCCCAAATATTCTTTGGAATAGGTAAAGGAGTATACAAATCAATATTTTGAGATTGACCCTTCGTTGTCTGGCACACATGGCACCTCTGCACAAGATGCATCACATCCCTTTGCCTGTCAAGCCAATAATATCTCTGCTTAATTGCAGCATAGATCTTATTAAGCCCTAGATGACCAACAAGACCTCCTCTATATGGATCACGAACCAGCTTCTCCCTTAAGGAAGTTTTGCGAATGGATAGCTAATTACCTTTCATAATAAAGCCATCATGGATGTTAAAGTCACCATCAATGTGTTTATTTACATAGTTTTCCCACACTCCTTAGAAATCTTCTTCAGTGGCATATAGACTCTTCACAATTTCGAACCCCATAACCTCTTGACTCATGGTGACAAATAGGTTAGCATGCTTGCTTAATGCATCAACCACTTTGTTATACACGCCAACTTTATGCTTCAATGTGAAGGTGAACTTCTCTAGAAATTAGGTCCACCTAGCATGCATACCCCTATCATATTTCTTTTGACTCTTTAAATATTTCGGGGTATCATGATCTGTATACAACACAAATTCCTTGCTAATTAGGTAGTGCTCCCATGTCTTCACTGCATGAATCACAAAGTAAAACTCTTGGTCATACGTGTACCACCAATGCCTAGCATCACTGAGCTACTGGCTTCTTTTGTTAGGACAATATAACACCTATCCCCACACCACTAGCATCACATTCAACTTCAATAGGGCTTGGAAGTCCAGTAGTGCTAAAACAGGAGCAGTGCACAGTTTTCCTTTCAACACAACAAAGCTGATCTCAACTTTTTCTCCCTACTGAAACTTCCCTTTTTTCAGGCACTTTATAATAGAAGCTGCAATGCTACTAAAGTTCTTTATAAATCGTCTATAGAATGTAGCTAACTCATGGAAACTCCTCACATAGATTATTGTTTTGGGGGTTAGCCACTCCCTTATAGCTTAGACTTTCTCTTCATCAACTCGAATAGTGTCTGCTTTAATGATGTAACCTAGAAATAACAGTCTATTTGTCATGAGAATGCACTTCTTCATATTAGCATACAATTTATTCTTCTGCAACGCTATTAAGACTTCCTGCAAATGGGTTATATGCTCCTCCTCTGACTGACTGTATATCAAAATGTCATCGAAATACACCACCACAAAACTGTCAATAAACAATTTCAGTACTTGATTCATGAGCCTCATAAATGTGTTAGAAGAATTGGACAATCTGAATGGCATCACAAGCCATTTATACAACCCCTCTTTTTATCTTGAAGGTAGTCTTCCACTCATCTTCGATCCTGATTCGAATCTAATGGTATCTGCTATGAAGGTCTATTTTTTAGAAGACCTGCGAGCTATGAAACACATCTAACATGTCATCTAGTTAGGGAATGGGGAACTTATACCTTATATTAATTTTGTTTATGGCCTTGCTATCCGCACACATTCTCTAGCTTCCATCTTTCTTAGGGGCAGCGATGTTGGAACTGCATAAGAACTCATTCTTTCTTGAATATGCCCCTTACGTAACAATTCCTCCACTTGCTCTATGAGAACTTCTACCCTTTTAGACTCATCCTATAGTGGGGTAAGTTAGGCAGACTGGCTCCAACAACTAGATCAATGTGATAATGAATGTCCCTACTAGGTGGAAGCCCTATGGTTAATTCTTTAGGCATGATGTCATTTAACTCCTCTAACAACAACTTTATAGCATCTGGAAGCTCTATTGCAGCTTGCTTCTTCTCTGTTACTAGCACTTGCCTTTTAATTAAACCATGCACTTCTTTGGTCCCCTTTATTTCCTCTTTAAATTAGGCCTTAGAATGGGTTATTGTTAGGAAAGCCCTACCTTCCGCTTTAGAAGTTTTGCGTTTAGAACTCCCGTTCATTAGCAACAAAGTATATTTCTTTCTATTCTTTTGTAGCTTGTATGTATTTTCTTTACCGTGATGTTGTGCTGCAACATCAAACTACTAGGGTCTACCAAATAATACGTAACAGGCATCCATGTCTACCACATCAAAATAAATTTCATTCTTATATTGACCGATAGAAAAGTATACCTTGTAGCGTTTAGTCACCTGGATCTTATCACCTGCTTTAATCCAGCTGATTGAGTACGGGTTAGGGTGCTTCTCCACCTTCAATCCCAGACTATGTAGAACATCTCTCCTTATGATATTTTCATAGCTACCATTGTCAATAATCACATCAAACACACGGCTGCAAATGGTGCACCTGGTTTTAAATAATTGGTGCCCTTGGGTATCATCCTTCTGTTTTGGGGTGAGCATCATTCTTTTGATCATATAGTTCTGGCTTTCTTCATTCTCTGCTCCACCATCAAACTCGTAATCCTCTTCTTCACCGTTTGGACCACGATGTACCTTTTCCTCCTCATCCTCACGTTCTACCATATGGACTACCTTTCTGAGGGGACAATCATTGGATCTGTGGCTTGTCTGATTGCACTTAAAGCACTTCTCTAGGATACGCCTAGTGTAGGGATTAGCCATTTTAGGTGCTTTTTTCATTTCAACTACCTTCTGCTTCCCTGCAACTCTATATTCCTGAGTTCTACTCTTTGTGATTGTTTTTCTCTTATCAATGACAGTTTTTGAGGTATCTCCACTATAATTTCCACATAATTTGTACCATAATTCGCACTGTTAGTTCTGTGGGAGTATTCTTACCTGTTCCTCTCCTGCATCAATTGTTCAGCCTTTAAAGCCAAATTTCTAGCTTTAGACAAGGTTCTCACTACCTGCACCCCAATTCTGTCTTTAATGGTTGATTTTAAGCCCTCGAAAAATTTGACTACCTGTTGTCCTTTATTTTCTCTCAGGCCATTCCTAGTTGCTAGCCTAGTAAATTCTGCATAATATTCATGTACATATTTTTGACCTTGTTGGCACCTTTGGTACTGCTGAAACAGACATTGCTCATAATATGGAGGGAGAAACTTGTTGTGCCATAACTGCCTCCTCCTTCCCCACATTCTGATAGGTATTTTGGCTTCACGAGACCTCCTAAACTATAATCTCTCCTACCAGGCAGAAGCTCCCCATCTCAATCTAAATGCAATTAATTCAACCCTCATTTCCTTCAAAATCTCCATATACTCAGAAACATGGTCCATCTTTCCATTTCTTTGTCACCATAGTTATCCCTCCGATAACCCGCAAGTCTTGTCGGAGGTTTCTCTTGAATATTCTTCTTCTTCTTCTCCAGAATCATCTAATAAACTAATCTACCGCCCATGCTTATGAACTCCAACAATAGGTAAGACGGTAGATTGCTTGTGAGCTACGCCTCCTCGAAGCACTCTCCTACCATCATTCTAGTTCCTGTTGGGGATGTCGAGCTGCTCCTCTAACTGAATCATAATCTCTTCTAGGAGATCATAGCGTTACTCATGACAGTGAAACCTGATATGAATATGATCAACCTGAATTGCCAACTCGTCAATCTCCACCCCACAATTTAGGGTCTCGACACTCCGATCATCGTCAAAAGGATTGACGCAAACTCTACTTGAACCACCTAACATTGAGTCATCAAGCAACCTGCTCTGATACCAAATCGACGCAGCGAGAAAGCGATAAATTTAACAGAAAATAGAAAGGACTTCCGATTGTATTTGAATTCGAAATGTTTAAATACCTTAAGATATCTCTAAACAAGGATTTAAATAAGATAGTAAACTTAATAAAAATAGAAAATAGAAAATTACAATAATACACTAAAAATAATACAAACTTAGGGAAACGGCTACAACAGTTCTACATCATAATATAACTAATTAAAAGGAACATTTTTTATCAATAGAAATTATCTAATGATAAGAGATTCTGAAAAGGAATATTTGAACTGGTAAGGTTTAAAAAATCATCATTTGTTATGATAAGATTATATTCGAAAATTTATGTTAAGCCTAAGCTGAACCAATTTTTTTATCTTTTAAATTTAAAAAATATAAAATGATGTCATTTTTTTATAGTTATTTTGCCTCAAACCAGGCCAAACCTAGGCTGCCCGAGCCCTAATTCCACTTGAGGTCCATCAACTTGGACCTGACTTGTTGACCACGAGTCGAGTTGGCCTAAACAACTTAGGCTTGACCATTGACCTTGAGTTAGGGCGGGGCCCAAATACCAAGTGGAATTATATCTTCCTCAATAGGCCTGATTTTAAATTTAAATATGACTTATTATAAAATATTTAAATAAAAATAAAAATAAAACTAAAAATCAAACTGAATTCATGAATTCATAATTTTTTAAAAATTTAATAACTATATAAAATATAATTGTGATGTATTTTAGATATGAAATCACTCAAAATTTGAATAAAAATAAAATAAAAGTAACTATCTATTAGAAACTAACCACCAAAACCGTTAACCAGGAGGATGGCAATGGGTTAGCCCAAGGGCCGATCTCACTATTTTTTAAAAAATAATCTTTTTAAAATTAAAAGTGTAAAATAATATTTTTTAATTGAGTCCGGGCTAGAGTTGCCTAAGTCTAAGCCTATTCGAGACCTAACTTTTCTAAAAAAATGATGTCATTTTGCTTAGAAAAATTATAGCTCTTATTAGTCTAGGCCTAATTTAATTTACAAGTTAACCCATTAAAAACACCTTAATTTAGGCCCATAACTAGCCGATTGCATGTCACTTATTATTGGTTACATAAGATAACGAAACAATGACATTGTCAATTAAGACCAATCTTTTTTTGAAAAATTAACTAAAATTATAAAGCTAAAACTCATTTCATATTCATTTTAATTTCTATTTTATTGAGATGAATATGAATTTTAATTCAAAAAATATTTATATAAAGAAATAAATATTTATTTAGAGAATTTTGTATATTCAGTGAACTCTTTCCCTACATATCAAATGATTGAAATCACAAAACGAAATCATAAGAAAAAAAAGAGTGGTGGAGAATACCTTGACTCGTTCCAGGTTGAAAGCCTGGTTTGAGATCCTCCTGTGTTGAGCCCACTTCTCACCTTCTAGTGCAAGCAGCCCCTCTCCGAACAGCGTCTTAAGCTGAGGAGTAGCCTGCAAATTTTTCTTAAACCCACTCGTATTTATCAGAATTTCCTTTATCATCTCCACGTCGTGAATCAACAGCGTCGGCTTCCACGCGATCCAACAAAGGAAAGTCTTCCCGTACAGGCGTGACCACTCGTGGTAAAAAGGCAGTACCCTGTGAGTCACGTCGTGGTTGAAACTCATAGACTTTGCATCAGCTTGAGCGTAAAACCGACCTATTTCCGGAATGTTTCCGATGATCGGACGGTAACCAGGCCCACCGACGCCTTGTCGTTTGAAATGGTCTTGAATTCTGAAGGGTACCCATATAATTATGTGTATGAGTTTCAAGATGCAGAAACTAGGTAAAATGGTTGCAATAACTTGAAGAAGACGAAGAGCATCCATGCTTAGTAGGTCACTTGGAGAGCAAGACAGAGAGAACGAGATAGTCAGAGGCTCAGGAGAGTTGTTATCATAGTCGACAAATTACGCATTCTGCTTTCATTTTTGCATAAATTAAAGCAATGATTCAAACCTCAAATATGTCAATTTAAAAATGGTGCTTGACTTAGAATTTGGTGTCATCAAAACATATATTATATAAGAAGTTGCAAGTTGCCATATTCCAACCATGTATACAGGGGCAAATCTACAGTGGGGCCAGTGGGGGCAATAAAATAATTATTATTTTAAATTTTGCCCCCACAAAAAATTAAAATTTTATTCTCTTTAAAATTTTGCCCCCATTAAAAATAAAATTTTATCTTTATTAAAATTTTACCCCCACTCAAAAAAATTTCTGGATCCGCCCCTGCATGTATATGTTAAAATACAGGTCTAGGACAGTGTAACTCTGACTCTGTAGCTCATATATAATCAAAATAACATATTGGCTTAAACGCTGCAAGAAAAGTATAACCGACGGAAACTTACCAATGGAAAAGAAAACATCGCCAATTACCGACGGAAATAATATATCTGTCGGTGAAGTTGCCCAGAAAATTGAGAAGGGGTGAAAAATAAAGGGAAATTTACCGACGGAAGGTCCGTCGGTAATGTAGTCGACATTTGTCCGACGTCTTCCCTTGTGTAGCTTGAACTTTTAATGTAAACGACAACATTTTGAAAAGTAACCACACGACATTGTTTTGTAACACTTATGAAGCCTTCAGCAGCAAAATAACGTCGTTTTATTATAGCTAAAACGACGTCGTTTTGTTATATGACAAAACGTTTTGCTTCAGGATGAAAGCAATATCGTTTGGTTGTAAGCCATACAACGTCGTTTTAGTTAACTAAATAAGTTAAAGCCTCCAGTAACAAAAACGACGTCGTTTGATTTTAAACCAAACGAAGTCCTTTTCATCGTGAAGGAACATTTTGTTATTTAAACCAAAACGATGTCGTTTGGTTTTAAACGAAACGACGTCAATTTCATCCTGAAGAAATGTTTTGTTATTTAAACTAAAACGACGTCATTCGGTTTAAAACCAAACGACGTTAGAACAAAACTTTCTGCCATAATTCATTAAGACTTAAAATGCATATATGTTATATTCTTATCAGTCACCCTCTCATAATTCATATAATTTCAAATTATCTTTTATTAGATGTCACTTTTGCGCTGATTATAGTTATATTTATAAAAATTGCACTTTGAAAAAATATTGTTTTAAGTAAACTCAAAAATATATAGGTAGAAAAAGATTTAATCACTAATTCCCAAAAATCAAAGTTTATGTGAATACCTAAAGCATATGAATTTCTTTACCTTATAGGTCAATATCAAGTGGCATCAAATGAATACCAATAATTGGTATCATCTTCAATGATCTCAAATTAGAAAAACAAATGATATCTCTAATAATTGATTTCAAAAGAAAATTGGCTAAGAGGTCTCACATAAGCAAAGTAAGAAAATTGGTATTAAAAGACAAATTATTGATGGTTATTTGCTTTCTTATTGATAATACTGAAGCACATATATATATATTTAGGGAGAGATATCATTCTTACATGTACCTAAGGGAGAAAGAGTAATCGATCTTTAAATTGGTACGTGAACATTAAAACAGAATACTCATTTATTTAGTAAGCATCTTGAATATACTATTTACCTATATGATAAAACAAATTTTTTAAAAAAGGGAGGGGAAATATCTTCTTCAGTGGTCAATACATGACAGAAACTCATGGAGTTTCTCACTCTAGTTTCGTTTCTTTTCTTTTAAACAATCCATCGAAAGTTCATATTCGTTTCTGGAATTTTTAAACAATCCATCCACAACCATTCATCCATATGTTGTTTAAGATGTTGATAAAGCATTGCGCATGAAGTTCAATTAATATCTGAAAATAACAACAAAACTTGCAATGTTAATTCTATTTCTATTTCTATGTTTCTTTCATTGCATGGCAACGCATAAAGTAATGCCACACAAATACAGAAAAACAAAATGAACAGAAAACACAATCATACAAAACCGATACATAACAATTCATGGCGATAGAAAAAAAATACATTACCCTTGCTCTGATACCAATTGAAAGACATTTATTGGATCGAATGATTTTGGTATACCTGTATCCATGATTGTTTTCCATAAGATGTTGATGTTCTTGATACAAGTTTATTTCCTCTCTTCTTCTTTATCTCTTTTCAGGTGTCTCTAATGGTTAAGATAACCTTTCATAAGTTTGTAAAACTTATTTATACTTTTAACCAACCATCATGTTGGTTTATATTGAAAGAGAGAGGGAAAGGATCTTTAACCCATTTGAGATCCCTTTATTTAATACCCAATAACCATCACCTTTGGTGCGTTTCATGGGACTCAAACTATAGTCACATGGGTCATTAAATATTCTAACAATGTTCACTTTGCTCATTCATTAAACTTGGCATACAATTTTTGGTGATATTATGAAAAATGAAAGACAATAAGTAAGCTCTCCTTATATTAAAGAATTATGTGACATATGCTTCCCCTTAATTTATGCATCATAAATGATCTTTAGATATCATGATTCCATCTTCCTTTTACGGAAAGGGTGGTAAAAGGGTATATATATATATATAATCTAATGACTTCTCACCTGATTTGGGTCAAAGATTTGGAATAGAGTCAATTAAAAAAATTAAGAGTAATATGTTCTATGTAAAAGTAAAACATAAAGGAACCCTATCTAGGAACAAAGAATTAAGATAACAATACATTAGGTTGCACACAAAAAAACGGTTTTTGCATCAATTCAAAGTCCAAAAAGGTCCGTTGAGTGCCCCACAGCTATGTCATAACAGATCATATATATATATATATATACAAAAAAACGGTTTTTGCATCAATTCAAAGTCCAAAAAGGTCCGTTGAGTGCCCCACAGCTATGTCATAACAGATCATATATATATATATATATACAAAAAAACGGTTTTTGCATCAATTCAAAGTCCAAAAAGGTCCGTTGAGTGCCCCACAGCTATGTCATAACAGATC
>JAOSBK010000006.1:2385467-2396897 GCA_027568895.1 Erythroxylum shatona | reverse complement strand
AAGTAAAACGTCTTGCAATCATCAATTATCCCACCAATCTCCAATCTCTCTTCTTCTCCTTTATGATTCAGGTAAGAAGACATCAACAAGCTCAGCAGGTTTCTCGATTTCTCTCCTTTCCTACTATTATTCTCTATTATTCTCCGAATTGATTCACGAACTTCCCTGACAAGTCTCCACCTTTCTCTGTTGGCCGCAGTTGGTAAGAACCTGTGATCACTTAAACAAATTAACAAACAAGGCACATAGAATAAATAACCCAATGGAAAGAATCCAAACCTGAAGAGTGGTATATTCACAAATTTTAAGGCAACAGATGCATGGTGGACTTGCTTTTCCTGGAGCTTAAAAATACGCTTTCCTTCTTCGTAGCTACTTCCAAAAACAGTTCTAGAGATGATATCAGCTGAGAGTTTATGGAGATGTTCGTGCACATCGATCTGCACTTCATCTCTTCCATCTTTTATCTCCTCCCATTTCTCAAGCATTTTCTCTGTACTATCTACCATTTTGGGCACCCAAGCCTATGTATTTAGAGAAGATATAAAATTTTCACAGGTATAAAACACTACTCTCAATTTTATTTTCCCTTTTAAAACGTCACATCTAATTAATATTTTAATATTAATATTTTAAAAATTGAATTAAAAACTAAACTGATCAACCAAAAAATTTAAGATTTAAAAAATTTAACGGTATTAAACTGTTATAAAATCAGTTAAATATTGCATAAAATTAAAGAATTTAAAATATGATTGAAAGATATTATTTTTTCGCATAAAAAAATTTAAAATTTAGTTAGAAATATTATTAATTAAAATTAATTGATTTATTTTAATTTATAAGAACTTATTAATTTATAAAAATTGATATGTTATCTAAAAAATTATTTGATTTTTAACAACAAGAGTTATTAAAATAAATTAAACTAAAAAATTAAAAATCGAACTGAAAAGTTAAACGATTCAAAATTTTTACTGAAGAACCGATCAAATTGACTGGGTTTTTTAATCACAGCATCCAATAATCTCACAAACATTTTGATTTCATATATCTAATGTATTTTTAAACATAAATATATTTGTTCAAAAATCTATTTAAAAATGATTCTAAGAAAAGAGTTAGATGAGAGTTGATCTAATACAGAACTAATAAAATAAAACTAGAACTCAAGTCAAATAAATTTTTCATATATACAATTTTTATAATAAAAATTCAAATTTTAATCTAATAAAAAGGAATTACACTTTTTAATCTCAAATATATTTAAATTTAAATTCCTTACCCAAATCTTGACTCACTTTTAATGTTTTCCAATTTAAATTGCAATTTTAGGAGTTTTCATCTATATTTTTCCTTAATTTTTTAAAATTAAAATAATTATAAGTAATTATTGAAGATAATCCAACTAAAAATACTTACTATTAAAAGATTATAGAAACCATTGTAATAGCACCGAATGTTTAACTATTTTCGCCATTCATGCCCGTAATAATTAATTAATTATTGTATTTAGTGAAATTACTAAAACTTAATGATAAAATCTTAATTATTCTATTTTTTCCTAATATTAAGAATTTAAGAGACATGTCATACCTTGACTTGCTCCATATTCAGGGCCAAGTTACAGATCCTCCTGTGAAGACCCCATTCCTCGCCTTTGAGCTCCATGAGTCCTTCACTTCCCAAAAGCTGCTTCACCACCGGGTTCGATTCGATCCGTCCAAAGAGCCCACCGGTATTCATAAGAACCTCCTTAATCAAGGCGGTGTCGGTCAGAACCAGCCTGGGTTTGGCTCCGAACCAGTACAAGAATGGTTTGCCGTGCATTGCAGACCACCTGTGATAAATAGGAAATGCACGAGGAAGGATCTTGTGGTCCAACGCCATCGGCTTTGAAACAGCTTCCGCCATCAGACGGCGGTACTCCGCTGCGTTTCCAAACATGGGTCGGTAACCAGGTCCGACTATGCCCTGTTTACGAAAATGGGCTTGAATTCTATAAGGAATCCACAAGGTGTAACGTAAAAAGTTCAGTGCAAGAAGGGAAGCTAAGATCATAAGAGAAGTGAAGAACATTGTGAGATCTGTATGAGCTAGACTTGGAGGAGTGAAAGTTTACTAGTTTAGAGACTACATGAGTATAATTCTTAATCTTAATGAAGAACATCTTTCATTTTGATTGCTAGTTTCGATGAGAACCACATGGTCTGTGTAAGAACGTGCAAATTGATTGGAGAACACAAACTTTCCTTACTGAATTCTTAAACACTTTACAGTATGGTTCCTAAACTTTTATAATTTGCTCTGATGATGGCATTCAAGTGCTATTATGGAGATGCATGCTTAAAATAAAATACTTTAGCATGTTTAGGTGGATGAAAATGCTCCTTAAAAATCTCTACAAACTATTCAAATAAAATAGAGTTGGTGATTTAATTTAATTTAATAGTTTGTTTAATATGTATTATTCAAGTACCAAAAAATCTACGGAAAAGTATTTTTTAAAAATAATCATTTTGAAGTTACTCTATTTTTTTGATATTATCATTTTAAAGTTACTTTACTAGTTAGGAGTAAGGTTTTATACTGTTAGACTTCTTCAGGCCTTGCATATTAGCTAAATTTTTATAGTTGTTGTTATCGTTGTTGTTATCATCATCTTGAAGTTGATGATGATGGTAATAATATAATAAATGTTAGCTCAAGAATAATGATTAACGATTTTGATAATAAATGTATAATATTTCAAAATTCAAATTAAAATTATTTTCTTGTATGATTAACGAAATTATGAAAAACAATGAAATGATACAGAAGCTTGTGAAGCTATATTGTCAAAACTCATCAAAAGCATACAAAATTTTGAAAGTGATATCTTTATAAAAATTCTCTTGTACGTTAAAAAGTGAAATTCTGTTAAGAGAGATTACTCAAACTCATATCAAGCAAGCCTCATTTTTAATTGAGAGCTTGTAGAAACTAGTGAAATACCACTAGTTTAGAAGGTTGAAGAACCTTCAAAATTATTAACTTGTGAGCTTTGAGAGGCTTGACAAATTACTACTTGATTTTATAGTGAAACACTCATGTTGAATACTTGAGGACTGGACGTAGGCTTGAGTTATAAGCCGAACTAATATAAATCAACTGCGTTCTTCTTCTCTCTCTCTCTCTCTCTCTCTCTCTCTCTCTCCTTATCTTTTATATTTTTGCATTATATTATGGGTGAGTTCATTTCAGCAAGAGGCTACTTTACTTTTATAATAGGTTCCTTCTATTTTTGACTTATTAACGATTCCCTTCATTTTAACAGGCGCCTTCTTTTTATTGTTTCAACAGGACTTATATTTTAGCAGGCTTTTGTCATTTAACAGGCTCTATCGTCTGACAGGCTTCTATTATTTTAATTTTTAACAAGCCCCTGACTTTATACGAATTGAAAGTAACTTGTGAAATTTTGTTTTAAGTCACACACAATTCACCCCCTCTTGTGTGTGTTTGCTTTATTATTTGGTATCAAAGCAAGGTTTCACATTTTTGTGTTTTACAACACGTGATAGATTATGACAAACACCTTGAGAAGTTTTGAAGGACAATCCGTTTCAAAACCTCCTTACTTCAATGGAAGCAACTACTCGTACTAAAAAGAGAGAATGATCATATATCTCTAGTATGTAGATATCAAAGTATAACAAGCAATTAAAGTTGGAGTTATAATTCCCACTTCCGATAACGTACATGCTAACAGGAGAAATGCACAATTAAATGTTAAAATAAAATGTCACCTAATATATGTGTTATCTCTAGAAGAATGTGAAAAGATATCCTACTATTGTATAGCAAAAGAAACGTGGGACAAACTACAAGTCACATTTGAAGGAACGAATGAGGTAAACAAGCATATAATAAGTCTTTAAGTGCATTAATATGAAATTATTGGCATGAAACAGGAAGAGACCATAGACGAATTTTTTGGACATTTCAACAACATCATCACGACCTTAAAGAACTTGGGAAAGATATATCCCAATGATGAGCTCGTAGCAAAGATCCTGAGGTCACTCCCAAAGGAATGGAGACCTAAGGTGACAGCTTTAGAAACAGTAAAGGATCTAAACACTATTTCACTCGACGAGCTACAAGAAAATCTGATGATCCATGAAATTGAGATTAGGCGAGATGAAGGATCCTCCTACAGAAAAGGAATGGCTCCGAAAGCAACTGATGAATCAAACAGTGATGAAAGTGACATTGAGTTGCAAGTAAACTGAGATGACGAGTTCAATTTTATGGTCAGAAAATATGCTCGCTTTTATAAAAAGAAGCTAATGAAGGAAAGAGAAGTAAACAAGAAAGTTGAAAATAACAGGTTCTCATCAAAAGGCAACAACAACAATAGTAATATACAAAACAATCAAATCATATGCTACCACTATAAAAAGTCTAAACACACAAGACCAAAATATACTCTTCTTCAAAAGGACAAGTCAGAGAGTAGAAAATCTAGAAAGCAAGTGATGAGAAGTTAGCGACCAGGAATATTTCTCTTGAGGTTGACCATAAACAAAAAGTTTCTGAAAAGGAAGTTCTGGAAGAAAGAATAGCTAAATTGGAAAATACACTGCTAAAAAATGATTCTGATAAGGTAAGACAGTTAGAAGAAAAAGTCATTGCCTTAGAACTTAAAAAGGAGAAAAGTGCTGGAAAGATCTTACCTCTAGAAAAAGATTTGGAAAATTTCGTTGATGGAAGGAAGAATCTTGATGCATTTCTTGGTAGTGGTAAATGCATTTTTGGTAAGGCCAGAATAGGATACAATGAAAATAACAATATTAGGTCATACAAAAACTTCTTTGTTAAATTCAACAACAGCTATAGCCAAGACAGCAGAAGCTTGCTAACAAGTAAAAATCATAACAACTATCATTAATCTATTTTGTGCGATTACTGTGGTAAATATGGTCGCATTAGTCATTCTTGAAACTTTCATTAAAAGAAACTATCTCAGATGTACATTTAGAAACCAAAAGGTCAAACAACTAACCCGAAAGCACCTATAAAAATTTGGGTACCTAAAATGAGATAATGCTTTATGCAGATATATTTCAAAATAGAGATAAAGGAGAATCAATGGATAGTTGATAGTGGTTGTTTGAGACACATGACAGGTGAAATATCATACTTCAACTACATTGAAAGAAACGACACATGTAATGTTGCAAAAATAAAGCAAAGGTCACTGAAATTGGTAAAATTGGTAATTCTGACTCTAACCCTATTGATAACATTCTCTTTGTTGATGGTTTGAAACATAAACTGTTAAGTGTGAGTCAAATATGTGAAAAGTTTTACAAAGTCATTTTCTATGCATCTCATTGTAATGATAATATTGTGTTTGTTGGTCTTAGAAATCAAAATATATATTGTGCTCAACTAGAAGACATGTCCTCACAAAGTGTTAACTGTTTTGTCTCTCTAGAAAAGGATTCATTTATCTAGCACAAAAAATTTAGACATGCCAATATGAACATTCTATAAAAATTGTTTAAAAATGAGTTAGTAAGAGGACTATTGACCTTAAAGTTCGAAAGTAATTAAGTTTGTGAGGCTTGTTTAAAAGATAAACAAGTATGAAGTATTTTTCATCTGAAAAATATTATGACTGCGAACCAACTACTTGAACTTGTGCACATGGATCTATTCGGTCCACTAAGACTCAGAATTTTGGTGGTAAATGTTATGATTTTGTTCTAGTAGATTATTACTCTAAATTTCATGGGTTTATTTCTTATCAAATAAGGATGATACTTTTGAAATGTTTGAAAATTTTTGCAAAAAAATTCAGATAGAAAAAGGGGACTACATTACTTTAATTCGGAGCAATCATAGAGGAGAATTTGATAATAAAAAGTTTGAAGAATTCTGTGACAGTAATGGCGTAACTCACAACTTCTCTTGTCAAAAGACGCCTCAGTAAATGGAGTTATAAAGAGAAAGAATAAAACTTTGGTTGATATAGCTAGGACCATGTTGTGTGAAAGTATAATACCTCGTGGATAATAGGCAGAGGCAATATTTGCAACATGTTATGTACTTAACAGATGTCTTATAAGACCTATTCTAAAAGTGACCCCTTATAAGTTGTAGAAAGGAAGAAAACCAAATGTTGTTTACTTTCGAGCATTTGGGTGCAAGTTTTTCATGCTAAACAATAGAAAAGACAACCTTGGAAAGTTCGATGCGAGATCAATCGAAGCTATTTTCTTAGGCTACAGTATCTCTAGTAAAGGATTTAGAGTATATAATTAAAGAACAAAGAAGATAGGAGAATCGATACATGTGGTATTTGATGAAACACTACCTTTGACAACAACAACTGACTCGGATGATGAAGAGCATCCACTAGTACCTAAAAATACATCGGAGAATCAAACTATATCTATAATATCCTCAGAATTAAAAATCAAGAAGACCCCTCTAAAGCAATAACAGAGCAGAGTCCTTTATCTCAGCAAGAGTTTATACAAAAAAAAAACCAAGAGAATAGAGAGGTCTTGATACACATCAATACATTCGTAGAGATCCTTCTGAAAGTCTAAGAACAAGATCATCATTCAAGAACAATTTTGTGGCTCTCATGTCACAATTAAAACCAAAATTTGTTGAAGAAGCTCTTATTGATGAGAATTAGGTCTCAGCTATAAAAGATAAACTAAATCGATTTGATAAAAACAAAGTATGGAATCTAGTGCCTCATCCACAAAATAAGTCAGATATTGGAACTCAGTTAGTTTTTCAAAACAAACTTGAAGAAAATGATAAGGTGGTAAGAAATAAAGCTAGACTTATAGCAAAAGGTTACAATAAACAGGAAGGTACAGATTTTGAAGAAACTTATGCACATGTTGCTAGATTGGAATCAATTAGAATTTTACTTGTCTTTGTATGCTATAGAAATTTCAAGTTGTTTCAAATGAATGTTAAAAGTGCATTCTTAAATAGTTACATTAACGAAGAAGTATTTGTTAAGCATCCCCCGGATTTTGAAGATGAAAACCATCCAAATTATGTGATGGAGTTATCCAAAGATCTGTATGGTTTAAAGATGACTCCTCGAGCATGGTATGAGAGGTTAAGTAACTTTTCGCTTGAGAATAACTTTGAAAGAGGAAAGGTCGATATAACTTTATTTATTAAGAGAAAGGAAAATGATTTACTCATAGTGTAAATATATGTTGGTGGCATAATATTTGGTGCTACTAATCCATCCTTCTGTGAAGAATTCTTAGCATTTATGAAGGGGGAGTTTGAAATGAGCATGATAGAAGAATGATCATTCTTTCTTAGATTACAAATAAGACAAAGAGAAAAATGAATCTTTAGTATCCAAGACAAATACATAAAGGAGCTCACCAAGAAATATCATTTTAAGAATGTCAAACTGATAAGTACACCAATGTACACTAGAAATAAACTTGATAAAGACGAAAGAGGAATGATTAGATCACTACTATATCTTACAAGATCAAAACCAGACATTATGCTTAGTGTGTGTCTTTGTGCACGTTTTCAATCAAATCCAAAAGAAAGTCATCTTCAAGTAGTCAAAAGAATATTTCGATATCTCCACAAAACTGTGGATTTTGGACTATGATATCTAAAAACTTATTCGTTTGACATAGTGGGCTATTGTGATGCAAATTATACAGGTGATAAAGTTGATCAAAAAAGCACAAATGGTCACTGTCAATTTTTTGGAGGAAGTCTAGTATCTTGGTCTTGCAAAAAGCAAAATTGCATAGCGCATTCGACGACTGAAGCGGAATACATAATAGTTGTTAGTTGTTGTGCTCAAATCTTAAAGATGAAGCATCAAGGATAGGATTTTTTTCTAAACTTTTGTCATATTCCTATATCATGTGATAATATGAGTGCTATAAATCTCTTTAAAAATCGTGTGCATCATTCTAGAACTAAGCATATAGAAATCAAACATGACCATGTTTTAGAAGGAACCATTAATCTTTAGCATGTTAATACTAAGAATCAAGTAGCTAACATTCTCACCAAACCACTCTCTGAAGATAGATTTTATGTATTAAGGGGTATGTGCAAACTTTATGATATTATTTCTGGATGAATATTCTCTGCTAGTTGTCTTTGCATTTTGTTTAACAGGCTACTTCTATTCTAACTCCTTAGAAACTCTCTCTTCGTTTGATAGGCCCCTTAAGGTTTAAAAGGATCCTTTCGGTTTAATAGAGCAAGATTACACGTGTCCTAAAAATAGGAAGTCATTAATGGTGTCATTTTAGCCTTTCTAAAAACATGCATGCAATCTGACAACTCTCCGTACATATTTGTCAGAAGATACACAACTGATTATGCTTCTTCTTTTGATCTATACAACTACTCGTCCTCTCATGAGATCAATGCTCAAGAATCAATACGTATACCCTAAGTAAACTTCTCTCATCTTCTCTGGTATTCTCTCTACACCCTAACTCTTTACAATGCCTCATGTTTTCCCTCTCAAACTTCACCAAGCTTTCCTACGATGGCAAGAACAAAATCAAAAGGACAGAAGAAATTTTCAACCTCACTTCTAGCCATGGCGAAACACCTCGCCATGAGCAAACCTTTGCTTCTATTTCCTAATCTTTATCTCCCATTATAGGTTCTCTGGACACTATTATGATATCTGTTTGTCTGCTCAAACATCCAAACTTCAGAAATACCCAATCAAGAAACCCCAAAAGATAGGAAAAGGAAGATTGTTGCTATGTTGTCTCTAGATTATCTTGATTCCTCTTCAGATGACAAGGAAGAAACAATCAAAAAATAGCATGCTTCTGACTCAGAAGAAGAAGAAGAAGAAAAAGAAGACTCAGAAGAAGAAGAAAAAGAAAAGGGAAAAGAAAAGGGAGAAGTAAAGAAAGAAGTAAGTGAAGAAGAAGAAGAGACTTTCAAAAAGGGGGAGTTACAAAAAAATTTAAGATTCCATTTACCCATTCTTTACCTACCCATTCCTACTATAAAAAACTTCCGCAATTCCTAAACCTGGTTCTAAGAGAAGAAAGTGTCTGATGAGCACTGGGCAATAAATGACAATGGTTCAAATAAAGAGCCTTCTCGATTAGAAAGAAGACCACAGACCATAAGAATTGTTACAGAACAAGCTCCACAAAAAGAAACTATTAAAGCAGAAGAAAAAGAAAAGGATGTGTTAAGAAAAAGGAAAAGGGAAGAGAAAAGAAAAGGCAAAGAGCCTATAGTTAAGGAAAACATTGAGGAAGCCATCATCAGGGATAAGCTATTTATATAATAGAACTTGTTTGAAGAAATCCCTAAAGCAAAAAGGTCCAAGAAACTCATGGTCCACAAGAAAGGAAAATTGTAACCACAAATAAAATCATTTCAATTAATGGAAGCTAAAGCCCGCTATAAAATGCAATACAAAAAGAGAAAAGTTGTTGTTGGATGCATTGTGCCTCCTCACATGTTCAATGATATTGGTATTCCTCTCTCTACTTTCTTTGTTGCGGTTGGGTGGGAGAATTTTTTGAATTTGGATGATACATTAAGTGATGAGTTAGTCAGATGTTTTTACACATACATGCTAAAAGAAGAAATTGATGGAAAGCTAGCCATCATATCTTGGGTGTTGAATGTGAGATCTTGATGACATAGGATATTTTTAGGAACATTTTGAACATAGCTCCAATAGGTAGGACTAGCCTTCCTTGCCATAAATAGGACAATGTTGATCTTAATTTGGGAAAGGTTGTGGACTTCATATGTTTGCATACTAAGAATGTCCATAAAAGGAGACCCATGTGTAGAAATCTAGACCTATTGCCTAGATGCCTTACATCAATATCGGCTACTTCAATTTTTCCAAGAAGTAGCTCAATATCGGCTACTTCAATTTTTTTCAAGAAGTAGCTCAGTAGAAAGATGTAGTCTTTTGGATACATATGTAGTATATAATCTACTAAAGGGTAACAAAATGAATCTCCCAGCAGTGATTATGAAGTTTATGGTGGAAAAGGGAAGTCACAAGAACACTACTAGAGGTATGCCTGATGGAATGTTGTTAATCAAGATCTTCACATATTTTGGAGTTTCTTTTGACAATCTCACGTCGCATGAGCCTGGTAAATTTCATTCATCTATCCCTTCCCAATTTGGGTACAAGTTGAAAGAAAATATTTGGGTAGAGAAGAAAACAAAAAGATTAGTAGACTTCATGGGTCTTACTTCAGAGTAGAGGTCTGAAAGGATACCAGAAATTGTTGGTCTTATTTCAGAACAACAGGCTCCTGTCCCTCCTTAGGGCACATATAGTATGGATTTTTTACAATTATTGAGGGACATTCACTCAAATCAAGATCAAATACGTGAACAAATTAACAAACTCTAAAGCTAAGTCCTGGATTTGCAAATTTTCCTTAGGAAAAGTCCTCACTAACTATGTCAATTTTTTCTAATCATATTTCATTCTTTTTATCTGACTTCCTCCCTGTACTCCCTTATTATTTTTTTGATGATGACAAAGGAGGAGAGTTTATGTAGATATATTTTGCATATTTCTACATGCATGATGATATATTTCCCAATGCATATTTTTCAATGTTGCCTCGGTTATATATGTGATTGATTCTGATGTTAAACTTATGAAAATCTATGATATATAAACGATAGGTTTCATTCTTAAGAGACTACTCCTTTTAATTATGTATGAACATATAAAAGTCATAGGTATCTTTTGAAATCATCTATTGTCCTTTTAAGTTTTGAAAAATATATATATTATTGCTTGTCATCATCAAAAAGGGGGAGATTGTTAGCTCAAAGATTATGATTAATGATTTTGATGATAACTGTATAATATTTCAAAATTCAAATTGGATTTATTTCCTTATCTAATTAACAGTCTTTTTCTTAAAAAAATAAAATCATAAGAAATACGTTTTCTTTCTTGCAGGAACCTTCATTATGAACTTATCTTATTAGAAATGGTTTATCTTAAAGGATCCTATGATTTTTTTGGCAAAGATGACATTGAAGTTATTTAGATTTAAATCTATCCAGTTTACTTAGAATGCAAAATGAAGCAACGACTAGTTGAAGAAATTGACTATTTAAGGAGAGTCAATGCAACTGTGAACAACAATAAAACAATACAGAAGCTTGTGAAGCTATATTATCAAAAGCATTTACATTCTTGAAATTGTAACTTTGTAAAAATTCTCTTATGCATTAGAAAGTGAAATTCTGTTAAGAGAGACTACTGAAGCTCACATCGAGCCAGCCTCATTTTTAATTGAGAGTTTATAGAGGCTAGTGATGTAGCATCCCACTCCCACGAGACCCGAACCCGACATCGACGGTGATATCCGAGCCCGTGACCCGCGAGGGTGGTAT
>JAOSBK010000006.1:2353766-2367349 GCA_027568895.1 Erythroxylum shatona | reverse complement strand
TCAGCAGAAGCTGAGTACAGGAGCATGGCCATTACTACTGCTGAATTGGTATGGTTATCAGGATTGCTTGAAGAACTGGGAGTTAAGAGTAAAAGACCAGTTATGTTATATTGTGATAACCAATCAGCTTTGCAGATTGCAACAAATCCTGTGTATCATGAAAGAACGAAGCACATTGAAATAGATTGTCACTTTGTACGTGAGAAAATTCAGTGTGGATTAATTCAAACTCAGCATGTTTCTACAAATGAACAGATTGCAGATTTGTTTACCAAAGGATTGGGAGTACAACAGCATGAGTATCTTTTGTCCAAGTTGGGTGTTAAAGATGTATATGAACCCCCAACTTGAGGGGGAGTGAAGAAATGTAATTAATATCTAAGTTGTAAGTTAGTTGATGTTATTAATTAGTTAGATGTTTGTATTTGGGCTTTTGGTGTATATAGTCCTATTAGTGGTACATAATAAAAAAGTAAGTCTAGAAGAGCATTTTTTACTCTGGCTCACCAAAACTGAGTGTTCGTTCTTCACTCTCACTATCTCTACTCTCACTATCGCATTTCTGATTATGTTTAACAAAAAAGCTATTTAAAAGTCTCTTCAAAGTGGTCATATCCTATCTTCACAACTATTCATGGGCTCTCAATCCTATAATAATGGGCATTAACAAATTGTTTAATCGAAATTGGACTATTGTTCATCGATATATATATATAAAGAGTAACAGATGCACCGACTGGTTTGCTAACTATGCAGTTCATTTTAATATATGCATCAATTTTTTAGATATTGCAGTCATTGGATTCCACTTAATCCTTCTAGAGAATATGTTGGGGATATGTTTTCTTAAACTCGTTTTGTAATCTGTTCCGTTATCTTTCCTTTTATTAAAAAAATTTAAGTTTGAGATTTAATTTAATTTATTAATTTGTTAAATAATTTATTTAATATGTATTATTCAAATACTTAAAAATACAAACTCTCTACTAATTATAGGTAAGGTTGCGTATTATTATACTTTTTTAAATTCGTGTTTTAGGGAGATTTTATTAAATTGTTGTTGTTGTTGTGTTCAATTATTAAATAATTGACCTAATTTTTTTTCCATATTATCATCTTAAAGTTGATGATGATGGTAATAATATAATGAAGAGAGGCTAATAATGAGGTACCAAGTAATGTTAAATAATACTCTTTCCTATAGTTTATTATTTAACAAATTTTCAACTAAATTTTAAAATTTTTTACAAGTAAAGATTGTCTTCTTCAATTATTTTTTTTAATTTTTAAATAATTTTATATCAATTTAATATTGATTGATTCTTTTAAATCTTAAATTTCTTGTTTTACTCATTTAAATTCTATTCTGATTTTTAGATCATTGCAATTTAGGATTGGTCAACCATGTCTTCATGACCATCTCTAATGGAGCATGAACATGTGGGAGAGACTAGGAAAAAGTAATGCATGATGATCATGTGGTACTACGCTTTTAACCTGCACAATGGCTTAATGTTGAACAACACAGGCCGTCCCGAAGACTAACCCAAATGGTAAATATGAAGCTAAAAGTGCTTTGAATCTGCTATTCCCTGATCACATGATAAGCAATTCAGTGCTCTTATGACATGAAATCCCATTTATGGATTTAGTCTTCTAATCAGATTATGGACTTGTCACTTCTTGTTTAATCCATGTAACCAATGGCTTTAGCCCCACAGCCATAATGGACCAGACCCACAAGTACAGTTGCCAACTCATCTCCATTAATGGAGCCAAGCCAGCCTTGGGTGTCTGATCTGACCACACTAGACCCCATTTATTATCTTTGACCATCTCTGCTCTACTCCAATCAATGTTGGCCATTTTCAGAAGCTTGCCTCGACAAGAAAAGAAACAACTCACTCACTCTATATGTAGTACAGGTTTCTTCAAAATTTTAGTTCAAACTTGTCTCTTAACAAAAGCCAAACATATGTACAATATTGTATATAATATAAGTCAGAAACTAAGAACAACTAGCTGCTTTGATCTTTAACAATATAAATTTAACTAACAGATTTATAAGAACCAAATGCAAGAAACAATGAGAGCTCAACTTTCATGCCCGTGACAAAAATACCCGGGAAAAGACAAGTTAAAAGCTCTCAAGGTACTTGGTGCTCATCCAC
Organism: Erythroxylum shatona; assembly: GCA_027568895.1. Classification (NCBI taxonomy): domain Eukaryota; kingdom Viridiplantae; phylum Streptophyta; class Magnoliopsida; order Malpighiales; family Erythroxylaceae; genus Erythroxylum; species Erythroxylum shatona. The sequence continues at coordinate 2,365,178 of JAOSBK010000006.1, read as the reverse complement.
GGGGCTTTCTCTCAGGTACACCATCCCAAGTCTCCTCCGAACTCCCACCACCACCTCCTCCTCCGCCGTAGGAGGCTGCTGCAGCGGCGGCGGCAGCAGCTGCTTCAATATTGAAGCCACTGCCGTAGGTGTTTAGCAATGCAGAACTAGCTCCCATGCCAAGTCCTAGAAGATCAAGAGTGGGTTTGTTTCCATATAGTGAGGATGATCCCATCATAACATCACTTGAATGTAATCCTAAACCAAGTCCACCTTTTGCTGGATTGGTTTCTGATTTCACGTCCCATTGATAGTTACTGTTGTCATGACCTGAGGATGATGATGATGATGATATTTGGAGCCTTAAGCCACGAAGGAATGATTGGTTTGATGAAGTGGCTCCCATTTGAGCCGCTTTTTGAAGCAATGCTGTGGCAGACATTGTAGGTTGTGGGGATGGAGCATAGTGGTGCTGACGTTCTTGGTTTGGTGAGAAAAGGGAAGAGGCGTTTTTGGAGAGGTAAAGAGATGGTGAGAGGGAGAGTGAGGGTGGTGGTTCCATGATTCTAGGGGTTGGCATGGTTGTAGGGCAATTATCCGAGCGAGTCAAACCACATAGCAGATTGGAGATCGATGGTGATGATATTGATGCTTGATGTGAGATTGTGGTTACTGTTTGTGTGGTTGTTGGGGTTGCGAATATACTGGCAAACACGTTGCCTGTAGAGCTTGCAGAGCTCGTCTTCGTGGCTGTTGCAGCCAAGCATGTAGCTGTCGGTGGTGGCGGCGGCGGTGGTGAAAGTCTAATTGGATTTTCAGCCAATTCTGCGATCACAACCCAACAAAGATGAGATAAAGAAAAAGATAAAAAGGGATGAAGGAAAAAGGACACAATGAAGTGATCAAAAAAACCAAAAAGAGATGGTAAAGAGAATATTAACTTTCACGATGAATAATTGAGGGTGCAACGCAAAAGAAGCTAACATCTTCATGTGAAAAGCAAGAATCAATAATGGCATCTTTTTCCCGTACACGTATCAACACTCTTCATTGGCTTTTCGATCTTTGAGCTTACCACATTTGTTATTGTCTTACCCTACCATTAAAGCAAGAACAGGCGATGTTCATAACATATACTAACCTGAGCTTTGAACTGATACGCCAGGAGAAACCACAGTAGTTGATGGTGTAAGAGGTTGTGGAGGTGGGGAAGCAACTGCAGTAGTCTTCGTATGGTTGTTGACACCTTCTTTTTCCAGAATCGCTACAGTCTGTGCTCTTGCACTCTCCTCAGCCAAAGCATCACAAAACGCCCTATGAGTAACAAAACTATCCCTCCTATACAGACATACATAGACACCACCAAACACAAGCCAATCTTGAAGCATCAGTACCAATCATGTAACTGAACATACAAAGCCAGAGAAATGGATTAAGAACCTGGAGAACATAGTGCCACAGTCGCATCTATACTCCCTAGTCCCACAAGTCTTCATGTGGGCTTTCCAATCAGATTGTACTGCGTATTTCTTGGAGCATCTCTCGCACTTCCACTTCTTCTCACCGTGTTTTCTGCAAAAATGTTTCTTGATTCCGGTGAGATCACCGAGTGCTCTTGTTGGGTTGTGGTGTACGCAAGATGGTTCGGGACAAACGTACACCTTCTTGCGTGGTTCCTTGTTTTGTCGCTGTTTAAGCTTCCATGGTAGGTTATGTCCTCGACGGTGAAGCTGGAGATTCTGGTCTCTTTGGAAGCCTTTGTTGCAGATCTCACACACGAACCTATTTGTGGCCAAAAGGGTCTTCGGTGATAACGCAATCACTTCAGCATCTGGATCTAAAAAGACAGAATCATAACAACACATTGAACAGATTCTCATTAAAATATCGAAACTCGGAATTTTATATAAAAGTCTAGTCTTGACAGCTTAGGACTGAAGAAAATAGTTTCCAACTTTTACCTGGCATTCCTGGGAGATTCCGCTTCTTCTTCGGTGGCCCCATTGGAAGCGAAGTGACTTGGTTACCGAAGGAAGAGACACTAGTTGCTTCTCCAGAAGCTGAAGAAACAGCCATGTGAGAGGACTTCTCAACCTCCACCATCTTGAAAGAACACGACTTCCTTCAACCGTTACCTTCCACTTCTCAAAAGCCTCTCTTCAGCTAAAAGTTGCAACAAAAAATTTAAAACTCGGCCCACCTCCGGCAACAATCTAAAAATGTCTCGACGAACGATTTCTCAGAAAATTCGTGATACCCAATTGGCTAAAACCGAGAGGGGACAGTGTTTGTTCCTACAAAAACTTGGAATTCAACAGTAACAGAGTCACAGACCTAAACTTACGTTAAAAACCGCCGCTTAGCTGGTCTCCATGTATCCCACAATCAGAACAATGCAAATCCCGATCCCAAGTCAGTCGGTGACGGGAGTCTCATCTCATGGTCCCAAAAGGCGGCTGTTTCGGTGCATGCTCATCTCTAGGACGGTGCATAGGCAAATATACAGAGAGATGACATTGAAGAGAGAGAGGCAGATGACAGAGACGGAGACAAGGACACAGAGAGATGTGAAACAAGTAATAAAATAAAGAGTTAAATGCGGCGGTTCCTTAACCACAGTTAAGGATTGAAAACCTTGTACCTCATAACCACGGTTAGAATCCAAGAGCTTGCAGTCCGCCCCTGTTGGCTGCGGATAGAAATCAGACCGTACACGTGGCAGAATAACATAGTTGCTGACATTTGTCGGAAGAATTCAGACTAGGCGGTGCTTGTCGTTTAGTGGGAAAGCTACAGAGCTTTTTAACCATATTTCTGCATTTTTTTTAGTGCAAACCCCTATCCATTGAAACATTAAAAAAAAGACGATTTAAATTACAGACAAGTGTGGCTTTTCATCAAGAAATCGCAAATGTTCGAAAAAGAAACAGTACAACTGACGATTTGTTCCTGTCTCTACTTCTTCTTGTTTTTGTGAGAAGGAAAGAAAATACTAAAAGAACATTACATGGTAAGTCTCGGAAAACAGATCCTAGTCATATCCTCTAGAAAGATGTGGAGGCACCTTGAAGGTGTACTAGTGATAATGAAAATACCAAGCTCAAAATTACTGGCGCGAGTCAGTCCACACAACAGTGGCTTTCCCTGTAGATATATCGGTTTTTGACAACTCAATTATCCTCATGACAAGGGAGTTATGTGACATTGTCCATTTAATGAAAGAAGAAAAGACGTTAACGACCTCGAGAGAGTCCAGTTCTAATTCAACCTGACGGTGGCCAAGATTTCATGCGAGTTGTAGACCGGTGAGCACTCCCCATAATTCTGTGGAGGTCGGAGAGCATCTGCTAACGTTTTACACAAATTCTCCAAGCCACGCTTCTGTGCTGTCGCGAACGAGGTCACCAGTTGTTGCAGCTGAGGTTGTTGGATGGCATGCTCCATCTGTATTCAGTTTAACCAAGGAGCTTGTCTCTACTTCTTCACCTCTTTCTTTGTTTTCTTAAAATTAAATTTAACAATTAATTTTTAAAAATCTAGAACTTGTCTTTTACTTTTTTACTTATAAACGAAAACCTAATAAAAATAAAATTTTATTTTAATAAATACAAAAACAATAATAACTAATAGAAATTTTGTTAACACGAGAGACTGCTCACAAGAGAAAAATAATAATAGACTATTATTATTTAACTTATATGTTTTTAAAATATTATTTATTAAATTAAAATTTAAACTTTAAAATTTTATTATTCTTATATAATAAATAAATTATTTAAAGAGTAAATAATCATTATTATCACACCCAGTTTAAAATCTTGCAATAAAGCAGAGTCTGAGAAGGTCTAATAATATGCAGTCTTATTCATATATTATAGAGAGACTATTTTTAGAGAGTAAATAATCAATTATTAAAAAACCAACCGATCGATCAGTTCAAAATTAAAAATCATAAACTTTTCAATTTTTCGGTTGGTTTTCAACTTTTTTTATTTTAATAATTATTGTTATTAAAAATTGATAAGTTTATTAATTAATTAGTCAATTTTTTATTTTATTTAATAATTTATTTTTAATCTAATAATATCTTTTAATAATAGTTTAAATATTTAATTTTTAGTCAATTTTATTAAGATATTATATCAAACCTTTTAAATCCTAAAAATTTTGTATTACTCGTTTAACTCTGATTTTTAAATTATAAGTTGATTTTTAATTTTAAATTAAGATTTTTTAATTTATTTTCCTTATAAAATAAATAAATTAAAAAACACCTTTCAAAAAGCTACCAAAAGTAGGGTGGGATAGAATAGATAAGGACGAAAGAGTTGGACAAAGGAAAACGATGTTTTATGATTTGTCTTTATACAACAACTTAATGAGAGAGAGAAAGAGTGTCATTCTTCGTAAATTTCTCCTAAACCTTGCCCAGTTTTTCAGAAGCTCATTACTGCTTTGAGCTTTCTTCACCAAATGCGTCGTCAGGATTTGCGCTTTGTTTGTTTTTTTTTAATTTTTTTTATTGCCCATAAAAAATTTTTGGAGGGTTTTAATTATAGAAAGATACTTTTAAACTATTTATACCTAGATTAATCCATATTCGAACTGGGTAGGTCCCTTGCGAGAAGTAAAGCTCTGGTCTCAAGTTTTAAACAGCTGCATATATGAGAACGGTTCGAACTCATAATTTCACTTAAACCAAAAAAGTCATTTATCAACTAACCTGCGTCATTGGTTTATTTGCGGTTTGTTTTATTTATGGAAATAACAAATCCTTCGTCTGCAAGGAACCAAGCTTCTGAGGAGTAGGACAGTGTCAATTGTGTGAATATACGATGTTTTGAGGGTAGTTTTACACAAGGGCGTGTATACTATGCTGTACTCTTCTGTTGACAAATGGTCCTTGAAGTCCTCCTGTGCTTCCAGGCACGTACTCTGGACTCTGTTTTTGTCTTTTTACCGAAAGAAGGGTTATGATTGTATGCATGGGATATCCATGGTATCGCACCGTTCGTTTCCTCGATCAGTTACCATCTACCTGCGTGATGGATTTCAAGGGACAGGATTTTGGTCAAAATTTACTTTCCAAGTAGAGAAAGGTCAGAAGCCGAAAACCCACTTTTGTCCTTTTATAGAAAGTGTGAGACAGATACGTTCAGTTACGTTCACACCCACACGTCTCGTTACTTGAACGTATCAAAAATATGTTGAGATTTGAAATATTTGTTGACCAAAGATTAGGGGCTTTTTGGACATTTTGTCATCATGCGGTGACTGGCCCAGGTGCATCTCTAATGGGCCCCCACATCGGTAGTATTTTCCTAGACGCAAATAGAAAGGTTTAATTAAAGAAATCTAAAATTTTACCCAACTTTATAATTATATTACTAACATCGGGTTAGATTTGAAAATTTTGAAAATTTGAGTATTAAATTATCGCATTTTAAAGTTTGAGCTACAATTACAAAATTAAATAAAATTTGAGATTTTTTGTAATTAACCCAAATAGAAAAGGCAAATTCAACCAATGAAATGAAATGAAATTTAACAAATTTTTTAAAATTAAAAGAGTATCGTTTTAGGGATTACTTACGACCTGAAATATTTCAAAATTATTGAAAAAGTATCATTTTGTTTGAGTTTGTGAAATAGATAAAAATAATATTATTTTATTAAAATTAATTAAACAATATTATGTTTATTAAATAAATAAAAACAAATTCAATCGATTTTTTTACCCTTTTAAGTTAAACACATTATAAATCAATTGTAAGTAAAAAGTTAAATTATATTATTGTCAATAATAATAAGAAAATATTTTCAATATTAACTGTAATATTTTCAATATAATAATGTTTTTAATTTCTTTTTTTATTAATTAATAATTATTGAACGATTGTGACATTCTTCTTTGTAAAGTATAAAATGTAATATTTTAAATTTAAAATTTTAATCTATAATTGAGAAGATATTGAGTATTTGATATTATTTTACTTACTTTTATAACAAAAGATATTAACATCGAATTAAATTTATTATTAGTTTGAGTCAATTTAATTTTTAAGATAAATTTTGAATTTAATTTAAAATTTGACCTAAGAGTTGTGCAACTTGAATTGTATGGTATTGTTTTTAAAAAATAAAAATAATATTTTAAAATAATTTAAATGGTATTATTTTAATTTTAAAAATAAAAAAATATTTTAGAATAAGTTCATAATGAGGAGATGATGGAGTTCCTTCCTAGTTAGGAATATAATGATAATACAATACTTTGAACTTTGGAGAAATACATACAAAACACATCAAATCCTCTATTCTAGTTACTTTATTTCAACCATATCTTATTACTTCTCATCCATATATTTATGTAAAAACATGATAAGAATATTATAATCGAAATAGAAATAAGAGATATGATACTTACAAAGCCTTCATGATCACCTATCTTGTTTAAGCCATCTAAAATTTCTAACATACTCCTTTTCTAGTACTTTTAACTTTTAAGTGGTTGATCGAAAAGAGGAGTCTATGATGACTTTTAGACTTTTTTTATTTATTAAAAAAAAACTACTGAAACATATTACAAGATGAGTGGATGCAGAACCGAGATAAGTGACCCCAATATCAAAATGATTGTCATAGTTGGCAAGATGACTTTTAGACTTTTCATGTCACCGGTTTCAGAATTTCAAACTTTCAATAAGAAAGGCAACAACTTTTTTTAATAAAAAGTTATGCATATTTACTACCCGATTTGCGAAAATTTAGGGAAGGTGGTAATGTAAGTAATTTTTTTGGTATTTTTATAAAGAAGTTATTTTTGTAACTTGAATCTTATAGTCGTAAAGAAGTAACTTTATCGTTTGTTCGATTTAATTAAGTTACTTAATAAGCTTGGATATATAATTAGCCAACATATTTAATTCATAGGAGGCAAATTACTTAAAGAACATGTCTTTATTTTCAAAATTCTAAAAAATGTGATTTTTTAATTTTATGAAAACTATATATTTTTAATTTTTATTAAAAATATTGATAAAATATATGTATCATAAATAACACTAATAAAATATTGGTAATATAATCATTTAAATTTAATAAAAAATAATTAAATTTGACTCAAATTAACAATTATTATAATTATATTAAATTATCAGTTTAAATTGAAATTATTAATTTAAAATTTTAGTTGATGTCATATCATAATATTTAATAGATTCACATGTATTTAAGTGTTATTTTTTTAACAAAAATGCAAAAGGAAGAGTTCATATAAAAATTAAGAAGAAAAAAGTTTTAATAATTTTAAATTGTGATTAAAAAGCGTATGAAAAGTTAGAAAAATGTCAAAAGTCACCTCTCAAGCCTACAACCTGTCTATGGTTCTTTCCCTATCAATTGAAGCACCCCCGCCCTATGACAGGGGATTTGATTCTCTGTCCTATTTTTTGTGTACCAACTATGTTCCCTTAAATCTCAACCTTTCAATCTCACATAATTGAAAGGTTGAGATTGAAGGGGATAGGATTGGTACACAAGAAATAGGACAGAAGATCTCAAGTGCTATGACAGTAACCCACTAAAGAAGGAGGAGCATTATGTTAAGGGGATGGTGAGTTGGTAAGGAATTTTTTTGACTTAAATAAGATTACAGGTTTAAACTGTTCTTATATATGCAACAGTTTAAAACTTAGAATTAGAATTTTACCTCCTATAAAAAAACTTACTTAATTTAAATAAAGATTAATCTGAAATTGAATAACTTAAATGTATCTTCTTATAATTAAGAAGGAATAGTAATGTCGCAAATTGAGAATGGTCGAGCAACTCAGATTGTGATATTATAATAACGTTATAATAACAATGGGCCATGTTATTATAACGTAAGCTTACTTTGGGATTAAAAATAGTTTAACAGATACTCTGTGGGTTCAAAACAGGGTATTGATTCGGTGTAAAGAAAATGGATTGGACGTGTGTGGCAGGAACACGACGACTTTGGGGAAGTGTGCACTTCTCTGCTCTGCTCTACAGATGGAAATAGGAATGAGAGGACTGAGGACTGGGGACTGGGGACTGGGGAGGTCCCTTCCCTCCATTGTTTTAGCCAAAATTAGCAAAATGTTCCCCGCACATCACCTCAACAGATATTCTGAGGTGATTATGGAGATAGATGGATTAGATACCCGGAGACCTTAATTGGTAAGAGTAAGTAAGACCCTCTATTTCAATCAATTACCTTGTCTTTGCCCTTTTCGAGTGATTGGTTAAAAACTCATATTTATGTATTTTGAAAGATTATGATGATTAGTTCAAGTTTAAGAGAGTTGATAAATTCTAATATTTGAAGTGTAGGAAATTATTTAAATTCAGCTCAAAATTAATGATTAAAAAATTTAACTTAATTGATTGATTTAATCGTAAAAAGTTAAAATTATCTAATTTTTTTGTTAATTTATTATAGTAACTTTTGTTGTTAAAAACTGATCGGTTTATTAATTAATCGATTAATTTTTATAAATTAATAAATTCTCATAAATAAAAAATTAATAATTCTTCTTTGATATATAAAGACAATATATTTCAATTATATTTTAAAATTTTTAATTTTTTAACTAATTTTATAATGATCTAATTTGGTTTAACTTTTGGTCCTGTTTTTAAAACGTTACTTAAAACTCTTCATTTTTAGGGTTTAGTGAGACTAAAATAGCTTCAGTTTCATCAAGAGAAAAAGGTGCATATCCACTATGGTAACTTTAAAAAGGAGAAATTTGATATGTAAAATTGAATTTGAACTAAGAATGGATATTTACATTTAATGGCTTAAAAGAAGAAACAGCTGTGATGTAACGAGCAAAGCACCAAGTGACTACAATGTCAAAAGGGAGAATCGATTGCTAGGTCCCCCCCCCCCAACAATCATCACCAAGTTGATTATCTTTTTAGTAGCTCATTTCCTTTATGTGATTCCACTCCATGTCCATGCCCTTTTACCTTTTGGGAAGGGTCCTGTCTATATTCGAGTAAGGTTTGCAATGAACGAATCGTGTCTTAGTCCTTTTTCAACGTACGAATAATTATTATATTTAAAATAAAATGATACCATTTCAATCATATAATTTTTTAATTATTAAATAAAATCAATTCCTTTTGATCTAAACTAGTCCAAACCAAACCCAATCAACTAGGATTTCAAACGCTTACATTGAAACAAAAGGGTAATTGTGATTAAATAACAGAGTCAACCCTATTGACCTTGCTTATGTTCAAATCATGATTAACCCCAAAGCACTTGATATCCAATCACCTGAAAGGTAAAATCTTCTATGCATTTTCCTCGCGGTTATTGAAAAGTTTGACTGAGAACAACAGTATTAAATGGCTTGTCCATGTCTAAGACAAAGACAAATCTCCAAATCGAAGACAGTTTGGCTCTTCAATCTCAGAAGTTGTTATGAACTTTGGAACAGAAAAGGCTTAGTTTTTCTTGTCACTGAAAACGAAGCAACGGTAGATTTTATTGTCACTATTTCATGATTTCATTTATACACATGCCATTGACTTGCAAAAAGATTCGGAACCTCAAGTCTTGACAGCTTTCATTTCTACATTAATATGCTGGAAAGCACACGCAATCTATCTTCAATTATTCCTCACCCATATAAGTTCACATGAAACCGTATTAGACGACCCTGCACAAGATCAAGGACTTCTGAGGAATGATAAGAGTAGTGGTCAGGGATGACTTTAGACCAGGCTGAGTCTGAGCCGCCACAAAGGTCCGGCAAATCATTTTGACCATATTGATCTGTTCATACTAGACTACCTTTTCAAGTCCGAATCTGATCCTAAGTTTAACCAATTCAGACTAAACCGGTTAATTTCGATCACAACCGAATCCTTTTAGTCATCCCTAACAGTAATCATGGTGCGCATAGTCATTTCCAACTATAAACTACCTTTTTTTTTTAAGGGCCTCAAGTAAAAACTAATTGCTGATGTGGGAGCCAACAGTTTTGTGCAACATAATGAGTACACGTAAGTTTCTAGGAATAAACACTTAATTACAAGAGATGTTCAAGCCAATTATATCAAAAGGCAGGGCAACAAACTCCTCAAGGTCGGCATGTATTGAAGATCTCACCCCGCATCACATCTATTGGCATGTGTTCATGTGTGTAACGCTCGGGACCTAAATACAAACCTGTCTTCTCCAGAAGTGCAAGCCCTTCTTCTCTTCCATATCTTGAACTATAAAGCTTCAGGTACTCGAAATCCTAAAGAAACGCCGAAGGGAAGAAAAAATTGTAAGTTGGATGCATATCCTTTTTCAAAACAACAAAACCTTTGCATATGATTTTTATTAGATTGAAAATTTTGACTCGCCTGCAAGCCACTAAGAATACGCTCTAGTCGAGTTGAAGCGACCGGTTGACGGCAGGAGAATACCTCACCAGGATAGTATAACACCCCGTCACCGGGAGGTAGCCCACGCCTAAATCTTATCTGCTTACAGACGTAGCAATCTTAAGGAAAGAGAAGCACACGAATGCCCTTATCAACCGAAGTACAGAGAACCAAGGGGCATACCTCTGCATTAGGGACAGTAGCCTTCTCGTAGCAATTTGCACCCCAATACAAAAATCCGGTTCCACCTTCCTTCCAGACTCTCCACATCACAGCACGGTGCTGAGTACCACGCATTCCTAAATGCCAATTAGGATGAGGATCGGAGGGGCCCATACAGACATATGTCCACCATTCCTGCATTTGAAAACTCATTTCCCTTCAGTAAAGCAATAAGTTGGCGCTACATTCCAGCACTAAACTATCAAGCTGTTGAGTGGGAATCTCGGACTTGAGCGATTAAGGAAGGACATGGAAAACTATAACCATCAAAATGAACAAAAAGTGAACAACAAAAGAGTATTTTATAATGGCATCCAGGATCTAAGACTTTCTCACCAGACATCAACTTTCTGTTTCAAGTGCTAATTAGAGCAATAAATGTTAATGTTGTGGAAAGGAACAAAAAACATAGGAAACATTAAGACACTAAATACTGACTCTACTATAGAAAATTGTATCACTTTTTTTCTTTTGAGAAGGGATGTATTTTTTTTACCTCACCACCCTCTGGCTGCAACTCAGAGATAATATCCTTGACCAGATCTTCCCGATTACCCAGTACCCACTCACTAGCAAACAAAAGAAAGGATTAAGAGAACATATAAAAGAATCAACGTTTGAATTCTATACGGATTACCACGACCAGCATAATACCTAAGAATGATAATTCCATCAAATTGGGCAAAATTATGGAAATAAACTGTTCAAAGACGAGGATTTTTAACCAATTAGGTTTACGACGAAACCTAGAAATCGATCACTGATCCAATTTGAGTACCTCTACAGGATAGACCTCAA